>JBCJKH010029697.1:0-37920 GCA_039877255.1 Loriculus beryllinus | reverse complement strand
ACCTTAATAAACTCAGTTGCTAAGCAGTACAATTCTGATGGTCAGCAGTACTATTTTTGTAAGTTTATACAAGCTGAAGATTCTGCTTTTTCTTTTTTCCCCATCAGTAGCACTCCAGTCTATATTTTCAGGTGCAAATTTTGGCTCTGGCACATAGCAGTTGATTCACAAGGCAAAATATGACTCTTAAATACATAATGATTAATGAAATAACTCAAGAGCCTCTTTTATTTTGGTTCCTTTTCTTCAGGTCTGCACTTTTTCAATGTAATATGTCCTGCTCTGGAATACAAACTACCTAATGATCCATAGTTTTCACTGCCTTCCTTACAGGGTGCAAAACTTAGTGACATATTCAAGTCTGTTAGTCATAGCAAAACTGGACATTCACTTGGAGGTATGTGATTCTTTTCTAAAGATGTGGGATGAAAACAACTTTGCAGTTGTTTGAAATTTGCATTTAAATATTTCAAACAAATAGTACTGTGTTGATTTTAAGGCTAGAAGGAACAGTTGCAATTAGCTAAAAATGTTCTTAATAGATCACAAAGCATATTTTGTCAAACTATAACATAGGTTTGACAAAGTGTTTAGCTATATTTCAGATTTAATAACACTTTATATCATTATGCAGCATAGCTGTATTCAAAGACATTGAATTCCACGCTGTAACTCCTTGTTACTTCACCTTGACAATATTTCTGTTAGTAAACTTCTGCGGGACTACTCATACTGACTCTGCTAAGATGAGTAAGTGAGAAGGGTGGAGAGGTCATAATTCCGTCTAAAGAGTTTGCTTCATGGCTGGGGGTGAAATGTGCCTTTAGAGCTTGATCTCTCACTGCCACAGGTAAGGCTCCCTCTGCTGTCAGGGAGAGTTGGCTCAGGCTTGCAAGGCACCGTCTGGTGACTAGCACTGTACGGAGCAGTACCTCTGCAGGCCTGTACCAGGAGGAATGTCCTGCATCTTTAAAAGCAGTTTTGGGAACAAAGCAATTTGCTACTCCTCTACGAAGGGTTACAGCACACTCTTTGCTGGGCCTTTTAACTTTGCTGGAGGGAAGCTTATAATTGTTTTAAATACAACACTTTCTAAAAAGTAAAAGAAAGTAAACAGATTTATGTTAAAAATGAACAGATTTTAAAAGAAAAGCAAACCATGCATGAGACAACATCAGGAAGAAGCCTGTGCAGACCAGTTTTCTCTTTGAAAAAGCTGCTAATTTAATCCACCATCTGGCTTGGGTGCAGCGAATTAGTGGTCTCAGTTGAGCTCTTGAAAACAAAACCACAAGCACAATGGACTGGATTCTGCCCCAGTTAAGTCAGCTGGAGACTCGCCTGTGATTAAATGGGAGCGGGGTGACACCCAACTGATTTGGTTTAAGATGCTTTCTTGCAATTCCCACTAAAAAAAAAGGGTAACTAATGAAGAGGTTTCAGACAGTTCTGTGTCCACCTGACAACCCAGCAGCTTTGAGCAGAAAGGCAGACCCTTCATACCACATTTACCTGAAGTGTCATGAGCACTGTTTTACTGACAGAAAAAAGGCCTTGCAGGTGGCATCGGCTTGCTCATAGAAGAGATCCATTCCAATGCTGTCCCCACCATACCCAAGTTGAAACCAAATTGTCGCCAAAGCTCGAGCTGAGAAAGAACATAGAGCTGGGCCTTGCCATCAGGTTCCAAAGTGACAGTTTCATATTGCCAGATGTCCTTCCAGGAAAGCTCAAGAAAAAAGCTCTAAAATTATGAGATCCACTGGGGTCAGTGAAGACAAATACATTTAAAACAGAAGGGTCAATGAATAGTGTTTACAGTTAAAGTTGCTGAACTCAAATTATTTAGCAGGACTGTTCTGCATTTTCACCAATCCTTTCATTTACCTCTGCAGTACTTCAATCATGATCATTTTTATCACAGAAATTTTCTTTCTGAGCAATCCAACCACAGATGCTGATATAATAAAGGAAGCATTTATAGAAGTTTTTCTCAGTCTCACCATGATTCTCTAGCATTAACACACATCTATGAATACTGCTCATCAAGATAAGATATCGGCTTAAGGCTAGAAAGAGGTTTGGTTTGTTATAAATTACCTGTATCATGACCAGATGGGGATGCTTATCCAGTACCTACTGTAACATTCAAGCTTGCTGAATGGACACATTCGTGTTAGTTTCAGTTGAGGTCAGAATTGGGAAATGCAGAGACCCATGAAAAACAATAGAGGAAGGAAATGTTTAAGAGAGGTTTGTTGTGATGGAAATACGATACATAGTTCTATTCCAGTTTTAAATGCAAAACTGAGTGACGTCTTATTCTTCTTGAAATAATCTTTCAATTAATCGTAGATCAATTTATCATTTAAGGTAATCAGAGTTATTGTTAGTTTTGCCAGTGTTTAAACTGCCTTATCTTGAGATGCATCAGTCTCTTCTCATCCCTATGGTGCAGGACAGCCACACAGAATGTAACCCAATTTCAAGCATAAATAACCAACCAACCTGAATTTCTCCTAGCATGGGTCTAAAGAAAGGATGTTATGGTGTTACAAGATGCTGCCCTGTGAGACAGGAAGAGCCTGAAATAGTAAAGAAAGAGATGTACCATCCATTACACAAGCAGGCAAGCACATGGAAACTTCCTGGTGCTAAATCTTTCCCTAGTGAGACATTAAGAACAAGCCCAGTCTCATAACTAGCACTGGTCCTGGTGACAGCTGCTTGGACAGCTGCTGTCCTGCTAAAGTCAAAGCCAGCTTTATAAATTTGGTTTGTAATACATTGAGCTATTCTGTTAGTTCCCATCCAACCAGAGTGCTACTCATCACACAGCCTGTGACGCAGTCTTGCTTTTCCTAGAAGACAGTTTCCAAAGTGAGCCGTCAAGTTATTTTATGGG
The DNA here is from genome assembly GCA_039877255.1 of Loriculus beryllinus. NCBI lineage: Eukaryota > Metazoa > Chordata > Aves > Psittaciformes > Psittacidae > Loriculus > Loriculus beryllinus. The sequence goes on along the minus strand of JBCJKH010029697.1, from coordinate 35,015 downwards.
AAGAACAGACATATAATCCTGGTGACCTGAGGTGAAGTGTAGAGAAAACATAGTTTCTTGTTTGCAGAAGATTTTTTTTCCCTAAGTTTGACTTCAAAGCTTCAGATAAGTACTAGTCATTGTACCTGGAGAATCCACATAGATGCTAAAGTGCTTTTTCTGTGCTCTTGCACAGAGCATGGGGGAGGTAGGGGAAGGAATGACTGTCCTCTCTCAGATGCTGCACAAACAGCTCAGGTGAATATTGACTGAGTGGTGCTGCGCATAGCACCACTCACTGAAATTCAGATTCATCAACACAGCCAGGGGGCTAATATGCACCAAGAGAAAAAAAAAAACTTTTCTTCTACAAACACAAGTATCATAAGTAATAGGCTAATACCAGACCTACTCTTTACACTCCCTCACTCAATTGCTGTTCAGCTCCTTTGAAATGCCATTAAAAAAGCACGTATCATTCACGAAGCCTCAGGATTTGCAGACTCTCCAGAGTTTTTCTTCCAAGAAATATCTATCTTACCCAGGTAAATCATGTACTTTACTCATAAGAGTAAAAAGCTTCTACTGAACATAGTACAGCCCTCATTAACACTTTATACTGCAGCATTACGTACCAGGAAGAATAATGAGATCATGTAAAATTACCTCTATTTTTAATTTAACAAACATCAAACCAGATTTTTTGACTGCCTTCAAAATCTTCTTCCTTACAGTCCAGGAATGATTTTATGCCTTGCATTCTGGGAGATAGAAACAAATACAGAAAAATACTGATGCTCAGCTTCAAAAACAGTGAAGCAAAACCCAGCCTTCCAGGTTTGTAGACTTCGAAAGTAGGGGCACGGGGAGGGGGGGGGGGGGGAGGAATGTTCATAAGCTGTGAGCCAAGCTTAAATGTTCAAATGCAAGTTTTTTGAAAAAAATTGACATGTCAAAAATAAAAATAAAAAAATAATAATAATATATAAAAAAGAAGCTTCACCAGGCAAAATGGTGGTTAGGCTTTGAGTTATATTAAGAGCGTTTGATGAGTAGTTTCAATGGACTGGTCAGTACAACCACAAACTTAGTAAGCCAGAAGCCTTAGCAGGGTTGCCTCACCACATTAAGCAAACATCAAATAGGATGAATTTAGGTAGCATATGCACCTGCCAGACTAATTCAAGATCTATGAGATTGCTGGATCTGACATCATTTCAGCCTGATATTTGCATAATGATGCATATCCAGAAAAGCATCTGAAAGAATGTTCCTTTCTACAGTGCAGGTTGCACAATACTTGTGGCTTAAGGATGGCTGGCTATTTCTACACCATGCTTTGCAAAAGAATCCTTGATCTAGGCTCTTGAATGTGGTTGTCCTGATGTTAGAACACTTGCCAAGAGAACATGCTTGAAACACAAGTTTCTGGATTTGCTAACCATAGGCTCCCACATGATAATACCCAGCACACCACAGATGTTTGCTTACTTGATTCCCTGCTGCTAAGGAAGCAGCAAGTACTCCTCCCAGTCACAGTTCCACAACATAATCGTACATTTAACATCGCAAGCCCCAAAACTCTTTGGGGTTTAGATCTAACCATAGCAAATTCAGATGGCAGAGCATTAAGCTTTTGTTTCTCCCCATTATATGTAAAGAAAAGTTACTTGCAGAACTGAAGTCTAGATCCATATGTATCTTGCAAACAACACAAAGTTCAAGAATGTTGGACTCTGGATTTTGGCATAGGATGTTCTCAGAGAAAGTAACACTGCTCAAAATTATGGAAATATAGATTTTATCAGATAAAATAATTTTCCCATTAGTGCATTCAACACAGAGTAAAGGTCTGAATTAACAAAACAAAACCTTCATAAAGAGCATAAACAAAATTAACAGGAATTCCTCTAGGCTGAATGTTAGAATAGAGCCAAAACTATTGAAAAGTCCGGAACCCAGACAGCGCCTAACTAGTTCACAAGTTCATTCAGGGTAGGGAAGGGGGGAAATGTGGTCAGACACTTCTGTCATTTTGAAGAATATCTGTGGGACTCTGACAAACAAGATGAATGTTCTCATTCAAATGCACCAACAGTTATTTAACTTACTTCCCCTGAATGTCTAGACTTCAGCTGCCTGAAAGACTAAAATATTTTGTCCCACAAGCATTTCTGGTGTATTGATTTATTTGTATTCTGCCTTGTCACCTTCTCAAAGACAGATTCCTGTTTTGAGCATCCACATCTATAAGCAAAATAGGCTGTCAAACCATGCCACTAGGCTGTTTTACATGTTTTACACCAGGCTGTTGATGCTCTTTGGGGAAGTTCTGAACTGTGGCTTTTGCTGAATAGCAGCTTAAGGAAAACTTCCACTAGACTCTCTCTCCTCTTTGCTTTTAGCTGCTAAATCACACTCAAGACATGTAAAAAGAACATAAGTGGTTTTTTTTTAACTAACTTCGATGTTTAATTCACTTTCTTTAATTGGTATGAAAGCACTAGAATATAGAAAGGAAACAGGCTATATCCTATACTATTAATTGATGTCTTATGGTAACACTGAGAAATCCCTAGCTCTTTGGGATATAAAATGTTTATACTCTAACCTAGTACTAGTTTTACTAATACAAGATTCTGGGCAGTGGCAATTTAGGTCCATCTTGCAATATATCCTTCTCCTGGGAAGGACTGTTCTGCTTTGATTTAGATTCAGGGCTCATTTTTAAGAATCAGTCACATCCTCAGACCAGTGAATTCATATGGAAAGAGAAATTGTCATTAAAAGTTATATCATTAACCCACAATGCACTTCTGCAGGGAGCATTGCACAGTTAATAATGGGACAGAAAACAGGCTCCCTGGCTTACCATAGCCATGAAGTTAGGCTTGGCACTGTGTGAAAACCCTCTGTTTTCAATCTCCACAGAGGAAAGCCAACACCATCTTTCACATGGGCTTAGTGTTGTGAGAGTTCTCTTTTTTTAAATGCCCAGAGTCACTTCAGGGTTGGTGCTAAATAAAGCAGGCAGCAAGAATGTAAACTACAGGCTGATGTTTTGTTTGCTGCATATAGCCACCAGGAAAAGTGAAATATTTCAGAATCCCCAGAGTATAAGTGGGAAAGAGTCTGCAGTATAGCTCTGTCTTATTTTGGCTATGCAATGGAAAGAAACATTAACCATTCTCAGACTACACATCAGCGCTTCTCGGACAGTAGCTGTGTGACCTGGCATCAATATCATCCCTGAACATGTTATGATGTGCATAATTTTCCAGGGAACTGAGAGAACAGGAAAAGCTCAGCAGAGGTATCACATCATTTGCTGAGGAAAGCCACTAGTTGTACCTGTTTGCTACAACTCCTGCCTGAACTTTAGAAAGTATTACAGCCAAACATTTTCTATCTTCAATTGCTTTCAAGCTATTTTATGTTCCTAGCTCTTTCTCACTCAGGAGCTGTGTTAGGCAGTTAAGAGAAAGTATGACGAATAAGAAATTCCACCACACTCCCCTTTCAAAACCACATATTAGATACAGCAATCCTGGAGCTCCAGTGGCTATTATGATCTTGCCATGCTGTTTCCAAATAGCAGCCCATCTTCCAGTTCTAGTACTCTCTTTGCACTCTAGTTTCATTACTTCAGTTTTCCTCTCCAGCAGACAGCAGGTCAAATTCTCCTCTCATTTCCAATCACATTAATCTGCTGTCACTTCATAGATTTCCATGATGTTCTGACAAATTCTTACTATGTTCCCTCTTGTAAATGATGTGAAAACATAAGTTTGAGAGAAACAGAACATTAATTCCAGATACTGTTCAGGTCAATAGTTCTGTCACTGGTTTCAACAAAAACACAGTTTGGTCACCATGTAATGAATAAGCCCAGTGTAATTCAGTACATATTCAGAACAAATTGACTTCTGCTTCCGGCTAGTGCTACGCAAACCCTCTAATTTTAATGTGATCACATACTCCCTATTTCATTCTCAGGAGATCTCCTACACAAGGTTTTTTTGATAGTGTTTAGTGGTATCTTTTGTTCATGTGAAGACTATAGTAATACTTTCATCTACTTCAACATTGGATTCACCTACTGTATTTGATGTGAGGAAGGAAAAAGCATTTTAAGTAGCCATCTTCTCACCTCCTTGTTTCAAATGTAAATGCTTGTAAATCTAATGGAAACAGTAATGAATTTAGGAGACTTCTGTGTTGTACTCTTTATGGCAATGCTGTCAGAAGAATATCATAAGATTTTCATACCAACTGATATGCAGGAACTATAAAAACTCTAATGGAATTATGTTAATATTTCAGCAGTTTTCATATAAAAGAAGATATTATTCTTAAAGAATCATTTAGTGGAGATAATTGCTCTCTTTCTTGGTCAAAATTCAAAAACTTGTTAGCTTTATGCTCCTTACAGTGTTCATTCCCCAGTCTGAAGCTAGAAATTCATCTGGACTCTGGAGTTTAATGTTGACTATTCAGATAAACCAGCATTTTTCAACTGTGCTAGGAAAAATATTATATTAATGGATGAGATCATTTGGCTAAAAGTGCTCCCCTAGTCACTAATTGATTGTCCTGTTTCTCCAGAACAGCTCTTGTTCTCTTTGACAGCTGGTCTTCACCTGAAAGGAAATGAACCTTGAAGGAGCACAGCAAATTTAATTGTGTGACTTAGAGACTCCTGTAAAAATCTTAGTGGCAAATTGTTAACAATATTGGGTTCCCAGTCTTGAGAGGTGCACACACCACAATTTTAAACAATTTGTTAGAAACACAAATATTTATTTGAAGATGTGCTACTTAGACCATGATCAGCATGACAAGAGCTCCCTCCTTGTCACCATATATAACACTTGATGTATTTATTTTAAAGAAAGGCAGACTGATATCTGGCAAAGGGCAAAAGGGTTATAACGAGAAGTGGAAAAATTAAGTCACCATCTACTACATTCAATATTCAGTTCAATCTACTTAGTAAAAAAACTTGAATATGATCACATTAAAATTGTCTTGGTGCTTTATTGCATCTTTTTTTCCTCTACATATCTACTTGAATTTCAGAATACTTTACTAATGTCTCTAAGGGGAGAAAATGGGAGGGGATGGGGAAAGACTATTTTACGAAAAGTCTAATTCTGTGCTTGTAGAGGATCAGTTTACTAGCATTGATTGTTTGGGGATATGAATCTCACTAAGCTTGAGATACTAAGTCACAACATAAGTTTAAGTTCTTCATACAAGCATCTATATATACAGTACTGTATACATAGTGAATAGAATGCAAAGAGGCAATGCAAGGTAAGCAGTATTCCAAGCATAAGAAAGTACGCACATATCAAAAAGGTCTAGTTGGGTTTGGCATTTTCAATAGTGGTAAATATCAAGGAAAGAGGAAAGACTTTATTTGAAATCTCTTAATGGAGACAATTTCAGTTGTAGGTGAATTCAGTCTAATTTTATTGAAATCTCTATGCTTATGTTTTGAAGGAGAATTCTGAGAAGAAAAAACATTGAACTGCTAGAAAGCCACTGTTAAATTACTAGACCAATAGGCTGTTAAAGTAAAAAAAAAAAAAAAAAAAACTTCACTGAATTCTATTGTAATTCTGCAAACAAAAGAACAAGATTCGAAGTTTCTTGTTTTTCCGAGCAAAAATGCTGCTTCAGCTTCTATTTGATGGTGATTAATACCTACCATATATTTGGCTGACTAATCTTGACCATTTTTCTTTCAGCAGTTCACAGTCATCTCCCTCAGGGATGTATATGTCAGCACATTACCTAATGATAATCTGATAGCTGAATCTGCTGTTAAATATATATATATATGTATATACACCATATAATAAAGTGTCTGGTCTTTATACGACTGCATCTTTTAGTGCTACAGAGGGCTGATTTCCAAATAAGTCCAGAAAAAGGGGGAGCTAAAGAATGCTGTGTGATAAAATGGACACATAGTAGTGAATAATGGAATTAAACAACATGGGAGATTTGTCTTCATAAGCTGATCCTTCCAAGAAATGGAGAATGAAGGGAGTGGAGATCAGTGAGGACATCGGAAAATTCAACTTCCAAATGGTCTTGGATGCTTCTCAAGGGAAATAAGGAGTTGCAAATAAATGTGAGGACAAATGGCAACAAGTCTACAAGACCTTTTTTCCCCTCAGGAAATGATGGAATATTATTTATGGGCAGCAAGCCAGCAGAACAGCTCTTACCACAGCTAGTTCTAATCAACTTAGCTATAGGTTTGGAGTGTAGCTGTAGACATGTTAGAAAAGTTAAAAATGATTGCTACAATAGGCAATTGCAAGTCAGTTGCATGGGAAATTAATGGCAAATTAATTTATTATAAGCTCTTAACATTTGTTTTAAGTGGTCCTGAGTTGATGAACCACAACAGGGCAGAACGAGGCTCATGCCAAGGGCATGCACACAAATAAAGAATTGCTGAGACGACATTATGAGTGACGCTCTCACTTTTTTGGGGAAATCAGTATTAGTCAATACCTCTCTGAAATGCCTGGACAGTAACACACATGGTGTTGGGAACAAAGAGTATTAGAGGTTTGCATGCAGTTATAGAGCTGTAAAATTACTGACACCACAGACAGGTGGTGGGATAGGACACAACTATAGTGCTGCAACTGATGAACATAAGCTCTTTAGAAAGGAAACTAAAATGATGACGAGAGATTTAAAAAACTGAGAGGAGAGAATGATGCATAAGGTGGTTGTACTGCTATTCAGAGGGACGTGAACATACCAGAGAACTGAATAGAGAGGAACATCATGAAATTCAATGGAGGGAAATGCCAAGTCCTTCCAGGAAGTAATATCAGCATCGACCAGGACATGCTAGAGACTAGCCAGTTACAAAGCAACCTGTCAGAGAAGAACCTTGGGGTCCTGCTGGGCACCAAGTTGAATATAAATCAGCAGCATGCCCTTACAGCAAAGAAAGCAAACAATATTCTGGGTTACATTAGGAAAAGTTTTGCCAACAAGGTTGAAAGAGGTCATCCTTCCCCTCTACTGAGCACAGTTAAGGCCACATCTGCAGTGCTGTGTCTAACTCTTGGGTCTCTGTACAAGAGAGATATGATATTATCAGATTGAGTCAGTTGAAAGTACGGAGAGAAAACAAAGAGTTGGAGTAGTGATGCACATTCTCTGGCACAAGAAATATTTCATAGAAAGAAATTGCTTCTAATGTTGCCTGATGAGAATGGACAATCAGAACATCATTCTCCACACTGAGGAATGCCCAAAGAATACTAGTCATCACTCAGAAAATCCAAGATTTTGTCACCATGCGGAATGGTGTGAAAACTAGTTTGCAGAAACTAGCAGAACAAAATGTGGCTTGATGCAACAATCAGCCACTGAATGTCATCACCAAAAAAAGGAAAAAAAAATAAAAATAAGTTGGTTTGATTGTTTGGTTTGAGGGTATTCCTTTCTTCCTCCTTTTCTTTATTTGTGGATTAAGTTTTATTACAACACTAACTTGTTTTACATTTTGCTTACAAATCAGTGGGAAAAGTTATTTTTCTATTCAGCTATAATAATCCTGATCCGTCTGAGGAAAACACTGGAGCAAAACAAAATTGCAATTGGAAGAGAAACTGATATCCTTTCAAAGCACAGCTCTCTAGATAAAATCGTAGTTTGCTATCCCATATTCACGAAAATTATATAAAATGTTAGCTAGATATTATTTGCTTACAGCTGAACTAGTCTGCAAGTAATAAGTTTACTTTAACAGTTATCGCTTTCAGAAACAAAAAGGTACTGATCCACCTACCTATAAAATCTAATATTGGGAAAGGCATGGAGAATTTGAAAAGCCATTTCTTCATCCTTAAATGGTTCAGGAAGTTAAAAATTTTAAAGCATGTCTTCAGAACAAGCCCCAAGACTTTAAAGCTTATCACAGAAACTTAGAGTGCCTCATAATGGAATAGGTCCCGGTAGCTAGGATGTTTGCCTAGAGGTCAAGTTCTCCTCTTTGAGGTTAAAACAGGAATGACATTGAAAAAGTAACTGTGCCACGTTACTTTGGTGGTTCTCCTTCTTTCCAGAACTGGGAGATGCCCAGGAATATAAATATGAGTTGCTGTCAAATAACTTATTTGAGCCTTCTAGAATCTCCAGAATGGCCTGCTTGAAGTCCTCTGAAAAAGAGACTTATTTTAACTATTGCTTGCTTCCTAATACGCATCATTAGATAAGAGTGGGTAAAATATAGAGGAGAAAAAACAGTGAAAAACTGAAGAAATTTGATTCTTTTATAAGTTATTCTGTCATATCCATTACTGTGGTATTTGTATGGAGCAGAAGAAAGAAAAAAAAAAAGAAAAAAAACAGCAGAGACCTCAGCACAGGAAAAGGCAGTGGCAGAACTTCTAATAAGAATAATTATGAGTTGCAGTATGGGATGTTTAATCATGTATCCATTACGATTCATGGAAACTTCTATGGCAAAATTTTTTAGCTTTCACACAAAACCTTCATTAATGCCTAATGCCATAGATGTAATCATTCTCATTTGCCAGTTTATGCTTTGCAAAACATCTAGCTTTCACAAATTGCAAAGGTATTTCTCTAGGCATGAGAATAGATAAAGAAGCTAAATAACTGTTGGATCTGGATGTCAAGAAAAAAGTTCAGAAGTTTATTAAAATTTGAATTTCTATAAGTGCTGCAATGTACAACCATCATTTGTTCTTCAGCTTCTGTGAATTTTCTGAATGAAGCATGCAAAGTATTGAGAAGGATTTCTGTGTTCATCATTACAGTCTTATATTTAACAGTCTCTTTATTTAGTGAATCTCAGACTCCTTTACAAACCTGACTTACTGCTCTGTGAGCTAGACATTGTGTCAGTTCATCCACCAGTGAATTCATGACCAATAAGGGGTGACAGCCATTTAACAGCATCTGGTTAAGTTTTGCAAATCAAGAATAATCTTGTTTAGAACTTGACAGAAACATCAGAGACAATTTGTTTTTTCTTGTAAAACTACTTGGAGTTTTTCTGACAGTCAAGGTGGGATTTTGCTGTAGAATAAGGTTTACCTACACTTCACCCAAAACCTAGTGCAAAACCAGGCAAATCACTCAATTGAGCTTTGAGAGCTTGCACCAGCGTAGCTCACTTACCTCAGCTCATCCTAATATAAACAGCTAGGGCTCAGTTAAGTTGTCCAAGCATGGATGCCTGCTGTCGTCTGAGACTTCCTGATGGGGCTGGCAGATGTAAGACACAGGCTGTCCTGGAGGAGTTGTTCAAGGCCAAGTATGGTACTGCTGGGAGCACACACTGGAACTCATGCCTGTGTATGAAACAAGGCTGTAGTGACTTGACAACTGCTTAGCTCTCTAGACTTTCTTGATGACACTTACTAGACCTGTACTGAGTAAACCAGAAACACAAGCTCCTAGGTGATGTGCTGATACCTTTATATTAAGGTACTAAAATTTGTCGTAAACTGAAACCCATCCTTTCGTCCATGTGAAACTTTTAGAGCAGTGTTTTAATGTCTGTCTCATTGGGAAGAGATACAAACATTACTATATCAGATTACATCAGCTTTTCAGGTCTCCCAGTGCCATGCAGAGCAGCATTTGTGCAGGCATAGAAATGAACAGGGCAAAAAAATCAGGTTACATTTTCTAAGTACAGAGAAAGTTAGCCTTTACTGAAACTGTAAATGAGTGCCTGTGAGGTTCAAAAACTATTAGACTGGAAAATGAGAGTGGTACACAAAAATTTAAAAAGCCTTTTTTTTTGGTTTGGTTTTGTTTTGTTTTGTTTTGTTTTATAAAGTGATAGGAAAATGAGTGCAGGGACATGTGTGCAAATCTAAACCTCAAACAAACCCTTCAGAACCACCTACACAGGTCATTAATCTGTCAATATCATTCCCACTTTCACAAAATGTTTAAAGTTGAAGACTGCATGGGACTGAGTCAGGAACTAAGGGATTGGGATACACAAGTCTCATAGAGATTTCTGCACTAAAGGGAGAAGGGATTGATAGCATCATACATCAGGTATGATGTATACCAGGTTTCTCTCCTGGATCACAGAACCAGCATGCAAGGAAATAGGATTAAAAATTGTTGCTTCCTTTGTAGGCAAGATCTGCACTTCGTCAAGAGATTGGAGGAGATGGTGTTTTCCTATCCAACAGCCTCTCCCTCAGATGAGTTTTCTTAAGGGAAGTGCCAAATCCTCCCAAAAGCAGTGGGCTCAGTCTACATCAACAGATAAACTGTTTCTCAAGCCTTCACAGATCAGCTCTTGAGCCTCTCTCTTGAACAACTTCATGTCAAGTTGCTGTGAGATTTGTGGAAAACAAGGATAACCACCTTGAATGCCTCCTTTCTTTGTAACTTAAGCCAGAAGGGAATACAGAACTGACTACTAATTGCATGATGTGTTAAAAACACAGAGGAAACATTTTTAAACCTCTTCCATAAGTACAATTTGCAGACTTACAAGGACAAAACTCTGCTTTCCCACAGCAGATCTTGTATTAGGTGAAGGACAGCTTCCTAGATTCTGAATGAGTTAGGCAACCATCAAGATACTATGAAACTGTGCATATGCTTTACACCTGCTTTTTTTTTCCCTTCAGAAAAAGGTGAATATATTTTCACATGCTGAAGAACTCTAAGCAGTATGAGAGAAGGAAAAGACACAGCAGTTTATCTCCTAAAATCATGTCCTTTCCCACTTTTCAGGATGGGGTTATAGACAAGCACTGTATTGATCCAATGCAGTTATTATGCATATTAATGAGCTTTAGCCTTGGTTACAGCCATCAATGCTGAGCAAAATTAAAATGCTATTTATCAGAAAGCATTATTATTCTTGCTACATACACTCAGAGAACTGCAGCACAACCATTAAATCTTCCTCTGAACATACACACTGGATCAAGCCTTCATAACCACACCAGGAGTTTGATTTGTGCCCTTAAAAAACAAGTTAACTTCTTTATCTTAGCTTGAATACCCTACAGCATTATGAATTATCTTAATTACACAGCTGTCTTTATACACAGGTTCATGAATATGAAATACTCTGATTAAAGTAATGCTGAAGTTCTATTCACATTCATTTCTGGAGGTAGCTCCATCTGAGTTAATGGACTTGCAACAGGGATCAGTTCTGCCTGCTGTGCAAAAGCACCATCTCACATAATGCATAGAACCAACAATTAGATGATGAAGTGGCATGGCAAAAAAAGGAGATTTAGCTTTCTGGGGCGAAACAGGGTGAGAGTCATAACTGCAAAAAGCCATACATGAATTAGCTTGAAGGAAAGCAGTTACACTGAAATAAAATAGCCCTGCTTTCATTAAGGTTGAAACTCCAGCTATTTTGTTTCCTCCTTAACCCACTCAGTAATTATTGTGCACATCTTGCCAAAGCCAGCCATGACATTCCCAGTCACAGAGAGCAGCATTGGCAGGACCCCATCCAGCACAGCATGAGGACTCCGGTGCAGTGAGTCATAGCCTGATTCTGGCTACATTTGCTGCTTCCATTGTCCCAGAACAACCCTTCTGGCTACTGATATCACTCTGGCCCTGCCCAATACTGAAGCAAGTGAGAAAAAAGAGAGGAGATGGCAGATCACAACCTTTAGCCAAAGGTTTCCAACACGAGGAGGATTAATCTCTTAATAGGTAACAAGTATAAGGACCGTTTTTCTGCAACCACAGCTGTAGTGGGGCAAAGCAGGATTTGACATGAGATAGAGACAACTAAGGGGCTCGTGTGAAAAAGAAAGGCAAAAGTCCAGTCCACCATTTTTGGTGGAGGCAGCTTCATGATTAACAAGAGTCAGAACCAGGTAGGACAACAAAAATGGCCCCACTGACTATGGGGAGAAGCAAACCTGATTAGGAATAAACATACTTTTACTGAGTGACAGAGACAGTAAAGGCCGATGTCTGAAGATCAACTGTTAGATCTTCCAGCAAAACTGGCCAGTTTGCTAAGTAGATTGTTACGACTTTCAATTTTGGCAGCCAATTTTGATTGTTCCAGTATGCCAGTGACCTCCCAAGTGCAAAAGCTGAGCAAGAGATTAAATATGAATTGGTTTTGTTTCCCCAACCTAAATTTCAACACCATAGTACATACTGTACTTCCAAATGCCAAGAACTGCTAACACATCAGTAAGTCAACAGCAAGCTCAGCTCTGTGTATTAAGGAAGGAAGTTTCTTCTTAGAAAAATGAACCCCTGGAAACTATGGATCAGGAAGCCTTCCCATCTAAAAAGAAATCTCTTCAAATACCACTTCTGAGGAAGAATTCTATTACAGTACTCTTAATTCATGTTATTGGTAGCAGCTACTTAACATCATCCTAATGGAAAATAAATTCAGTTATGATACTCTGTGTCTTAAAGAGGAAATACGGAGACATGTGCTCGTCATCTGCCTGAATATTAGATGGCTTGAGAGAGAATGCTCATCTTGCTCTTCTCAGTATGTGTGTAAAAAGCCTGGAGGCTTTTAACCTGTGGGGAAGTGATGAATCCTTTAAAAAAAATATATATAAATAAAAATAGTAATAGTAAGACAATTATTAATCTGTTTCAGAGAAAAGCAGAGCAAATTGCTATGAATCAGTATTTCCCTACTCCTCTAACATACCCCATCATGTGAATCGTGTCTTTATTCAACCAAAAGCTTTTTCTGCTTGGGGAAAAGGGAAGGGAAGAGAAATTATACTATGTATACCTCAAAAATCTGAAGGTGCCACGCTTAATAAATCACAGCATTTCTGAAATTGACTGCTATTGTTCCAAACATATCCCCATTCTCCTTTCTGTGATTAGAAAAGTACTTGTACTTTTTATTTTCTTAGCTGAGCGAGTCCCCTGGGCGCACATACGACTTTCCTGTTTATTTATTTATTTGTATTTTAACACCAAAAATAGCTTATGATCTTAAGACAGAAAAATAACTTGTCATAACACTACAGGGAAAGGCTCAGCTTTAGGCTTTTTGAAGGGGTTACATTTTTACTGGCCTTTGAGTCATTTGCTTACAAAGGTGTGATGGTTTTGGCTGGGATGGAGCTAGTTTTCTTCATAGTAGCTACTGTGGGGCTGTGTTCTGGATTAGTGCTGGAAACAGTGCTGATAATAAATGGATGCTTTCCTTATTGCTGAGCAGTGCTTACAGTCAAGGCCCTTTATGCTTCTCACACCACCCCACCAGCGAGCAGACTGTGGGTGCACAGGAAGCTAGGAGGGGACACAGCTGAGACAGCTGATCCCAACTGAAAATAGGTATTCCATATCATATAATATCATACTCAGAAGTAAAAGCTGGGGGAAGAAGGAAGTGTGGGACATTCAGAATGATGGTGGTTTTCTCTTCTCAAGTAACTACATATCACATGATGCAGCCCAGGACATGGCTGAACATCTGCCTGCCTATGGGAAGTGGTGAATGAATTCCTTGTTTTCCTGTGATTGCATGCAACGCTTTTGTTTTACTTATTAAACTGTCCTTATCTAAACCTACAAGTTTTCTCACTTTTTACTCTTCCAATTCTCTCTCCAATTCCAAGGTGGGGGGAAGTGTGTGGTGCTTACTTGTCAGCTGATGTTAACCCACAACAACAGAGAAGAAAATAAAACCTGGTTCCAGAGGCTGAAATAATGAAACAAAATAAAACTAAAAGAAGTAAGATATGATACGACCATGCTTAGAGCACCAAAAATCCTCTGACATACCCCTGGTGTTTTGAACACTGCTGCTTTGACAAAAATAAGTTGGAGAAAGGTGCATTTACATCTTACTGCCAGCTCATAAGGCTGGGCACTGTGCCACATTGATCACAGGTACTGATCTAAGAACCAGCCCCTCATTGACTTGACAAATTCCAGAAACATTTCCTACAGGGAAATCCTCAAACAGTATGTTCTCAAGGAGCATGCATCTGTCACTAAGCAGAGACACATAAGACAAACAAAGAGAAGGGCAAGAAATTGTGAGAAGGAAAGCGGAACACAGCATTTGGATGCAAGTCCAGAATCTGTCCAGATGTTCAGATCTGACAGTGGACTGGGATCTGCAGCTAGTTTTCATTCCCACAAAAACTGAATAAATCAGCTCCAGCACTCAAGCAACTCATCCTTCCTCCTCCCAGGACTTCTTTCACAGTTGTCATGCTTCTGAGTTCACTGTGCTTCACTAGCCTTACTTTCCTCTTCTTCGCTCTCTCATCTCATCTAGTGCCAGAGCCTTTCCTGTGTCTCTGTATCTACTGGCGTAAATGAGTAGTTTGTATCCATCTTCTGAGTTATTGCTCAGCTACTATATGTCTCATTGCTGTGTACAGAGCTCTAGACATCACTGGCAAATAAAGAACACGAAACAGAAACTTGAGCTCTGTGGAGGCCTGTTTGTTTTGGCTGTCGCTGTAGTTTTTATTAATAAATGCCTCCTGGTAGACTAGACTCTATTTATCATGACATATGTTATCTAGCTTATGTTCTTACACATTATTTATTACAAAAATTAAGTTGTGCACAAAACTATTTTTCTCTCTCTTCCCAGGCAGTGAGAAGGGTGGTTATGTTATTTTAATGAATATGCTTGTCTTATGCTATTATTGAGAAGTTTTGGTTAAAGAAGTGATCTTTTCATTTTATTTTAAAAATGAGAAATCTGTGTTTGCTGTGGTCTTTTCCCAGTGGAGAAGGATTTCTAATCCATCTGTATATTAATAATTCTGCAACTTCTTTTTTGCTTAGATCTTCCAATTGTAGATTTTTCCCAGACCTCTTTAGCTGCTTCTTTCCAGCCTTACCTATTCTGATTGGTTTGATGCTTGCTTTCACACACCACAAGTTGTAATCAAGAGGGTTGATAGAGTAGCACAGCCAAAATAGGGAACGTTCACTTCCATGCTTGCCAGAACCCCCTCCAATACAGTCCCTCCAATACTGCAACTGTACTTTAACTCTTGAAAAATCCTGTTTAGGAAAATCTTGAAAGAAAACATCTAACCCTAATTTGAGGGCATGAAAATCTTTATAAACAAGAGACAAATATTGTGGTAGTTTTCCAGTGAAACTTCTGCTTCTGAAAAAACAGGGTGCAACTCTTAGATGGAGTCTGATTTCGTAGAAGGTGAATACATTTCTGGGGCACCAAAGTCAGGTTGTGCTGAGCAGACAAATGAACTGGTCAACATAGAGCCTAGATTTTGCACAGCTTTACCTCTACTGGCAAAATTCGGTGAAAAGTGCAAATGGGTCTTATGATTATCTAATGTTAGTAACAGTATCCTTACAAAAATAAAGCAAGAATGTACCTTTTCAAGTCCCAGAAAGACCTGGATTTATAGAATAACAACACCTAAATTTGGTTAGAACAGGCAAAGTTTGCAGATAGAATCATGGAATCATACAATGGCTTGGGTTGGAAAGGACCTTAAGATCATCTAGTCCCAACCCTCCTGTCATGGACAGGGACACCACACACTAGACCATGTCACCCAAGACTCTGTCCAACCTGGCCTTGAACACTGCCAGGGATGGAGCATTTACCACTTCTTTGGGCAGCCCATTCCAGTGCCTCACCAGCCTCACAGTAAAGAACTTCTTCCTTATACCTAACCTGAACTTTCCTTTTTAAATTTAAACCCATTACCCCTTGTCATACCGCTACAGTCCCTAATGAAGTCTCTCTCCAGCATCCTTGTAGGCCCCCTTCAGACACTGGAAGGCTGCTATGAGGTCTCCACTCAGCCTTCTCTTCTGCAGGCCGAAGAGCCCCAACTTTCTCAGCCTGTCTTGTTATAGGAGGTGCTTGAGCCTCATGGATGGTACACATAGAGGATGCAAAATGCTACTTATAGAGTACCTAAAATCTTTCCTTGACATGAAGCTGTGTACTGTCTTCTTTTTTTCCATTTCTCAAGACAGCTTTGGTAAAGGCATTGTCCAAAATAATGTCGGGTAAGTTCTATTATGCTGAGTCATCTTGATAACTTAAGGGCCTGCTGTCTTGCTTCACAGGTCCTTACATTCATAGTGATTTATACGAAGCGTTCTGTTTTGTATCTCTCACAAACTGTTTTAATACTGCACTAAGTAAACAGAATGTCATCAGATTTCCAGTCCTTCCTGGGTAATTTTCCCCAGTTATGTAAATGTTTATCTTAATTCTACTTCTTCCTTTGCACTTTTTAAAAAGTGTTTTTACTCCTTCACTGTGCTGAGCCAATGTGATAACTGGTAGGCAGATTCGAGACAAAAGAATACCAGGGCTGGATGCCAAGGAGCAGGCTGCAAGTACCCAGCTAACAGTGAAGTTTTTGATTACCAGTTATCCAGGAAGGTGTAAAGCAGTGCAGAAATCCTGTTTAGCGTTATTACCCAAAACCTCCAGATACATGCAGCAGAATGCTTCAATGAGGTAATTCAGCAGACTAGTTCCTTGTGTTTATGTAGTAGATTTAGTGGCTCCTGTAAACATGTTCCCAGGTGTGCCAGTGCCAGACATGTACATGGCAGTAGAAGTTTATATCAAGGCATGATTCCCCTGATTATTTTTCCCACCGTTTAACCTGTGTTGTATCTGGCAAACAAGCTTATGGGGAAAGGGAATAGCATGCAAAGTGCTGGCAACAGTCTGTTTGATATGCAGAAGTTAACTAATAGAAAACAGCTCATGTCAACAATGTTTACATTTCTCATGCTTTCTTTCTTTAACCACTTGAACTAAACTATATAAAAAGCTCTTTAGAATCTACTGTGTGTATAAAAAAAAAATCAGTACTCTTCCAAATAAGTTTAAGTTTGTCAGTGTATAAAGTTGTTGATAGGTTGGAGATCATTTCCACAGCCAAATAGTGAATCTAACTCAGCAGACAACACTGAAACTTCAGTGCAAGCATCCTTCCAGACAAGCTCTGCTTTTTTAATAGCTCTCAAAAAGTATAAGATACAGGGCCAAATAACTACAAAAATCCACACATTTCAGTGGGTGGAATTCTGAAAATAATCATCTTATATCAACAGACTTTAAAAAAAAACACTAAATAAACAATTCAGCTTGCGAGAGGTTGACACATTAATCTTTCTGGTTAGAACACCAAAAATCTACTTGCTCCTACTATAAGAATTGTTGTATTATCCCTTCTTGTGGACACCCATCTGCTACCAGTTTCAAGCCTGGTTAGAGAAATGCACTTAGCTAAATAAGCATGCATTTTAGTTGCACGGATAAATTTCTCCTTAATTGCTCACACCTTCTATGTTAAGTCTCTAATTATGGACATGTAAGCCAGAAGCCTACTCAAATTCGACAGGATTTGATGGCTTATTTCTTTAAACAGTCACGAAAAGCATGAACTTATTTCTCTCTCTCTCTCAAGGAGCATAAAGAAAAAGGACCAATACCTAAGCCAAGTTTCTACACACTTAAAATGTTTTAATATAATCCTTTGAATATGCAAACCAACTTAATCACTCAAAAGACAGTGTAGGTACCACAGCACTTGATACTGGCTCATCAGTCAGCAGCTGCGGGCACTAACGCAGTGCTGTATTTACCATGTGAGTCTGGATTCAGGGACTTTCTGTATATGACTTATGCTAATGTAAAGCAAATGAGCTGCTCAGCCTGGATGAACTTAACATCCCTGTGGTTTAGTTTACACAGAGGTAAACCAGAAATAACAACAGTCAAGTGGAGCCAAGTCAGACTGAAAAGCTTTGTGCGCCAATATGATGTGCAAACATCCCCGGCTGGGAGGTAGCGCATGGTGCCACATCCATCACCCAGGACTACACTACACGCGGACCAGTGGGTGGTTCTCCATGACAAGTGCTTTTTGGTCATGCAGTCATGCACAAGAAAAAGCAACTATAAACCACGATTAGAGAGGATACTTCCCTCTGTAGCTTCCCTGCTCTTCCTGTCACCCTTGTAAGTCCCAGTGGGCTTACTGTTTTGTTTTTGTCTTCTACTAGTACCAACCACAGAAAATGGAAAATTAGATCTATAGTTGATCTTCCCAGGTGAAATGTTGGCTGAAGCAGAAGCCAAAGGTTATTTATGATCTTCTCCATAAGGCCAAGAAAAGGTTTTCCAAAAATGCAGGACTGAAGTTAATCTATATTTCGTTTTCTCCAGCTGCAGGAAAAATGCCATGCTTTTGTTGTAATACAGGCTTTGGCCAGGGAAGAAATGGCAAGAAGAACTGGCAAGAGCAAAGACAGAAGGAAACAGATTTAATTTCACACAAGCTCATTTTCACAAATTGTAGAAACAGTAAAGAAAACATGAACAGTGTTTCCACTGAATATGATATGGAACTTTTTGGACTGTCTCTTAGAGGGAAAAATATCCAAAGAATCTTTAGGGCTGAGCTGAACAAGTTCATTGAAAGTTAATAGGACTCATTTTCCTAAGCACCCTGGGCACTAAAAAAAAAAAAAAAAATCTTGTAATATACATCTTTTCTGCTTGTTGCCAAAAGGAATCAACTGCTTTTAAAAACCATGAATGCATAGAAAAGATAAATTAGTTTTCAATTTCAGCCTGACTACTTCTCTTGCATCTGGCACAGATACTCACTTGCAGGAAAAGTAGGTTTAAAATCCTCCTGTTTTATTCAGTACCAACGTGATCTTTAGTATCCCTGGGCACAAAGCTAGGTTAAAAGTACTTGAAAAGAATAGAGCTGACAGATGGGTCTGGCAGCAGAACTAACTTTTCCTTTCTTCCCACAGAAGCATTTACAGCCTTTCTAACTCATGTGAGGATACACACATGCACACTTATCGTATTCCCCAGTTTGTGTGTTTATCCCACTCATACACCATGCAATCATAACGCACAGATCTGCAAAGAGCATACCTGAAGCCTTCAGTTAAAAGGGGATGCCACAGCTTGTGCAGTGATTCCAGCTACATGGAGTGAATGCAGAATGATACTGTCACACCCATGCTGGCAACCCAACCTCTTCTGGTGCTGGGGAGAGGGAAAGAGGTTGCAGAAGTTATCATGTCACAGTGATGAGCTGGAAAAGAGTTAGGCACAGCAACGCTTGGAAATTTCTGAAGTTTCTAAAGAATAGGATTTAGTCTTCAGATTCAGGTTAAACCTACTGATTTAAGGTTAGGCAGTTAGTGTCTCCTCAAAAGGAAGGTGCACTGCAGTATTTTGCACATGACAGAAAAATTGGTAAATTTTGCCGGGTTTACATGCACAAAAAGCATAGATGAACATTATCCAAAGTATGCATTTTTCTACCTAAGAAGCCCAGTTTCCATATCAGACATACCTTGGACTATGCTCTGAAGCAAAGAACCAGGAAGAATTTCCCTCTCAATGTTCCTTCAATAGAGTATAAGCAATGCTTAAGGAAACCATTTGTTCATTGATGGAACTACTCAGAAACAGAATAAAAAAACCAGGAAACAACAGTTTTTCACTATTGCTTTCCCCCACCAAAATAAGAAAGTTTAGCACTATCATTCCTCTTTCAGAAGGACAAAATCAAGTAGTTCTGTTTATTCACAGAAACCCCTTATGCTCAAAACCAGTGCAATATTGAAAATGTCCAGCTTAGTTTAAGGTTTAAAAGGGTGGGACAGAGAGCAGAAATGTTCTTTCGGAACCCTACCACCTGTTCTGCCTCCCTTGCACAAGTGGTTGACGCTCAGTGATGTTTTAAAGCCAAGGAGTTTATCCCTTAAATGGAGTGACCTGAGTTTGTTGAGCTGGTGCTTTCACTACAGTTGCTTGTAAACAGCCTACTTGAAACTACTGTGCTTTCATGCATATAAAGGAAACGCAGAATAAATAAACTAAAACCAAAATAAAATCTTTTAATACAGGTATGCATTTTACTTGATTTTTAAAATATCAGGTTTTAGAACTAAAATTGCTAAAATTATTTTATTTACAGTTTTGGGGTTTTGAAAGCCACATGCTTTCTTTCATTAAAAAAGTCTAATCTTTTGATATTAAAAATGCTTTTGACCTGGTGAAGTGGTTATTTTTACAACCAGCTTTAAGAAAAGAATAAAAGAAAAAAAAATAGAATCTCCAATAGATTTTAGCTTAACTGTGGGTAGCATGAAACTCTGGCTAGATTTAATGGAAATGCTAGGAGAAGGTACATATCAAACCTACATTCTTTTAGCCGAAAATAAATCTAAAATACCCCTGGACTTCTCACTACTATCATTCCTGATATCGGCAACCTATTTAAAAGCAGCTACTGAGCATGTCAAATGCACGCTAGCACTTTCTGGTGGTGTAAATCATCTGCGTCAGTACACGCAGGACGGAGGGCACCACTAGTGCAGCTGGCTTCCCAGGGCAGCATGGGACCTTTGTAATAACTCTGTACTTCTCCTTCTTCAGTTCCCGGTGTGAGAGAGGTTGAGGGAACATGGCCAGAGCATTGCTCTACTTCAGCAATTCTTGGCCATCATATTAGGCCATTATATCAGGGCCATAGGAAGTGTAATGTAATGCTGTGCTAAATTTATGTCTATGTCCCAAGCTGGACCAAGATTAGGGGAAGATTTTAGGTTTCCCACTGTGTTTTCAGCTCTGTTTCCTGGGGCAAGGGAAAGGGAAGGGGAAGGGTGAAATACTGACTAGAGAGTTAAATTGATTTAACCTGAAGAAGGCAGAAAATATGGCTCTCCTGAGCAGCATGTTTAAAGATTGATTTTTTAATAGGATGCCTTTGCTTTTAATGTCAGTTTCAGAACTGTCTCTTTAATCCTGCTCCACAAGACACTTCTCTCCCACTTTGCCCCTCCTGCTTCTGAATTAATCCATGCATAAGAACCAAGAAGAGATGCAACTCTGGAAACTCACAGAGGATGGGCTACAGTGACACCAGTTGAATGAAATTACATGTGTTCAACAAAATCAGCTCAAATATATATTGATTAAGTGAATCTTTATCTCCCCTCAGTGCCAAGTACAAAAACTTTCATGGTAAAGAAACTATCTGTCAATGGCATGCTACCTACAAGGATTAATTGTGAGAAAATGTTATCTGTGACCAACAGGCATTTATTCTTTTAACATTTATGTTGTTTGAGTCAACAGTAATAGATCTAAGTTAAGCTGGGATCTGGAGAATCCCTACAGAAAGAATGCTACACAGAGGATTTCCCAGTAAACTGTCACTGGCCAAGCTCTGGAATCTGAATATTCATAATTTACTTGTACAAAGTGATAGGTGCCAGGCTTTATACATCAATAGATGGAATCTAGAGACATATGTTTAATAACATAATGAAGTTTGAAATTTATTGTAACTTTAATATTGAAGGATTTAAAAAGCAATTAAACTACTTTAAAATAGCAAAGAGTTTATGGGAATGCAACATGGATTGGAACAAACAGGCCTAAATCAACAGTGGTTTGGAAGTCTAGTAAGGCCTAGAACTATGGGAGGTAATTCAGGAACAGATGCATCAAATTAATTCCAGTAATGCTGGAGTGTTAAAAATGGCAACAGAAGCCAGCTTTGTTCAATGGAATGGAAAAATATTCATCCATTCTCTCTCTTTCCACTCCCAAGGACTTGGATTTTCCCGGCACAGACATTCACTGGTGGCAGCAGATGCACCAAAATGTCTGGCACCGAGAAACTGAAGACAAATTTTAAACATACACGGGGAAACAGGAAAGAAAAAAAAATATAAAAGATACAAAAGGCCCTCACAAGTGTATGTAATGCAAAGAGGTGAAGCTGCATTTCATGTTTGACACAAGACTTAAAACAGACAACAGACAAATACTGGTCAGTAGAGCGTAGCTAAAACATGGTAGGAATAAGGCACCTCTAGAAGCAATGCAACTTACCTTAAAAAACACTGTATTTTTGACATTGTGTACACACAGTCCCCAAATTTGTTCTGCAGATGTGACTCCTTACCACCACTGGATTCCCTCTGCCATGATCAGGTCTCAGGGCAGACAGTGCTTCGAAGCAACCAATGATCCCATATACTGGGGATATATACAGCCCATATACTTGGCTTGATGGAAGGTAGGTTTTGGGTAACGTGGAGATGGAGACTGCTAATGACTGGAGTTTTCAACAGAGACTTTCATCCAAAGGCCTCACATTTACTTGAAAGCTACACTGAAACTGCTCCTCAGGTTACTCATTCACACCATAGCAGCAAGTGCGTAGAGTCTCACAACAAAACTACAAAATAGTTTAGGAGGAAATGAAAGAGGACTGTGTCTCAGAGGCTTGTGTGGAACGTACACCAGTTACCACAGTAATTTCTAGTCACAACTGGAAGTGGATGTGCAAGTCACAATTTGTTCAGCAAATTTATCAATTTTCTCAAGAATTGTCTGTGAACAGACTGTGACTTTTATTAATTTGTCTCTGGTTGGCAAGGGTACGCCAAATATTTTATGTAAATGAATCCTGGCCAATGGATTGCTCACAGGCTTATGTCTGTTCTAATTGCTTCAATATTCCCACTTTGACGTTCAAGCTGAGGAGGCTTAGATGAAGCCCTAGTAACAACAGATATAGTTTCATTCTTAAAGTAATGAGAACTTTACCTTTTAGACAGAAGATAGCCATAGAAATCTTCCTCTCATTTAAAACAAAGCAAAGCAAATCAGAAACAGACCTATGGCGCTGACAGAAAGGCAGGGAGGAAATAGAGAAAATATTGATTAATGAGATTTACTCGTGCTGCTGGTGGTGATCAAAGGGGAGTCAATGCAACATGTAGCACTCACCATTGCTTTTAAAACCAAAATTTCTTTGATGTGCACCACAGTATCCGGCCATTATGAGAATTAAAAGAAAAAGCCATGAGAACATTATTAATAAAGGTTTAAACTGAACTGCTTCAGGCACCTGGCAAACAGTACCAAGGTTTTTGCTTTTTAAATAACTAGTTGGTGAATAATTATAATAAATTATGTTTAACTATTATTCAGTTTAGCAAACAAAACCTCTTGATGCAAGCAGTAGTGTAGTTTCCACGCAGGGCAGCCTGCATATTTGCAGAGTTGATAACCTTTTAAGCACAAAGAAATCCACTCCAGAACAAAGAAAAGGCTTGCTAAGAGCAAAGTGGCCATAGGAATGGTCCCCAGCAGTGCTGGGGAAGTTACACCATACTCATCTGGGAAGAACAAGTACCACACCACTATGTGTGCTGGAAGGATTTACAGCTTTTACACATTCCTCTCCTGTTTCCTCCTTGCACATCTCTGCTGGTTTCTCCTTTCCCTCCTTGTATGAAGGTCTGACTGGAGTCTGGGCTTCCCCATGGAGGCTGTTCAGCCCACCAAAACCAGTTCCAGTCCCCACTGGTGTCACTTAGCCCATCCAGTGGCAGCTGGTGCTGACAAGAGCTCAGTGACCTCAGCCCATAAAGGGACCACCCCTCTTATTTTCCCACTCTGTGACTCTGTGAAAGTTTTCTTCATGGCCAGGGTGAACTCAAGGCTTCTTATAAGCTCAGACAGCAATGCATTTTGCTAGCACCCAACCTGGGCAAAATTCTTACCTACCATGGAAAGGGACAGTGAGCCAAAGAGAGATTTACAGAAGGTCAGGAAGGCAGCAGCTCTCCACCAGGGAAGGCAGCATAAGGTTGGAAGCTTCAGTGAGGAGCTCCCACCTGCAGTCACGGCCTCTCAACATTACCACCAAAGGATTCATGGGGCTCTGACAATAAGCTGCCTTGCAAAGGCTGCAGCCAATCCTACCTGCAGCCCCTGTCCAGAAAACTGATCATGCCTCCTCTCACCATAAAAGACCTCACCCATACAGGCGCTTGTTGCAGTAGCAGGTGTCTCTCATGATGCTCTGTAAAAGTTCTGACACTTACTCAGTTGCATAAAATGCATATAATTACTTTGGAAGATGCTATGGATCGAGATAATCTACTTCTTTAAAAAAAAAGCTGCCTGTCAAGCAACAGGACAAGATACAGAAGATTGACAGATATTCTACAGCTTTCTGAAAGCGGGATTTTTTGAAGAATGTGAGAGGTTGAGAGGAAATTTAGTTTTCCAAGCTCCATACAAATAAAGCTTTATATTTTCAAACACCTTTCCAAAAAAATTTTGCACATAAGTGAATACTCTTCTAAAATAAGAGTTTGACAGGTACTTTGCCACCTTAAAAATTACTTGATATCACCTTAAGTTTTGCCTCTTCTATTGTTAATCATAGATTATTCTTTGCCTACATAAAAAGAAGCTCTTCTTATGCTACATCTCTACTAATGCAAAATACCAAACTGCATCTTGCAAAAAAAAGAGGGTTTTGAAGAGGACTCACCCTGCTTGTTTTACAGTACCCCACCTTTGCCACCTTTAACTCTTTTATCACAAGAAAAATAGGAACTGAAAAAAAGAAATATCAAGCAAATTACAGGAAATCTTGTAAACCAAACCCACTGTAAAATACTGCATTTTTACAAAGTTTATCTCACATTTCATTTGCTTTGGCCAGTATTGGCACAACAGTAGTGTGCTATGTTAGTACTAGTGCTAGCCTGCAATGCAGACTATGAAGATGATAAGTGGAAAGGATCTAATAATGAACTAAATAAAATGCATTTTTTCAATGCATTGCAGTGCATGGTAGAATA
Organism: Loriculus beryllinus; assembly: GCA_039877255.1. Taxonomy (NCBI): domain Eukaryota; kingdom Metazoa; phylum Chordata; class Aves; order Psittaciformes; family Psittacidae; genus Loriculus; species Loriculus beryllinus. The sequence continues at coordinate 10,352 of JBCJKH010029697.1, read as the reverse complement.
GAGAAGAGTATTCAAAGGCTACAAAAACAGTTCATTGACTTAAAAAAGGTATTAAGTTATTAGTTTCATCCAAAGCAATACCTTGAATATATTGAGTGGCTTCACAAATCCTTTTTGTTCAGAATTTGAATCAAAAATGCTTCTTCGAAAAATGTACTCGTGGAAACTGCAGAAAACACTTCAATTATCTTACTGGGGGTGGGAGGGAGAAAGTAAAGAAAAGAGGGTGAGTGAGAAAAATTTGGTTTGTGTCAAATGAACCATCCCCTCCAACTGAACAAAAAATCTTTTCTTTCAAAACCAAGAAAAGCAAAGCAAATAAAGAATTACACCTGAAGTTCTTGTGATTCACACAATCATGAGATTTCATACAAGAACAGAGGAATGATAGGATATGACCAGGATAATGAAGACTGAGGTTCACCTCTCTGTTTTCCTTTTCAGGTGTGAATGCTACCTTCTTACACTGTCATCTAAGCATTGGGGTACATGTTTCTCCAAGAAGATCAGAGTCTTTTGCTTAAATAATTAAATGTTTAATTGTAGAAAGAGAATGTATCATAAATGGAATATACTTGGCTTCCTATAACGGATAAATTCTGTCACTGGCTCTGCAGTGAATATGCAATACTGAAGTGGAATGTCTCAAGCAGTATGATCTACCACATAAAACTCTGGGATACACCATTAAAGCAAGAAACCCCATGGGTAAAAGGTGAAACTGAGGTGGGTCTAATCTACACAGCCTACTTCTGTTTCTAGGCTAGTAGTAAGAGAGAAACTGTTACCACCCTAGGCTCCCTTCCCTGCCAAGACTAATTTCAAAGATTCATAAAAGGTGTACATTTTTTCTTCATTATTTAACTGTTTCTTGTCATATCCCTAGGACATGAATGCAGAAGAGCAATAGAAAACAGATTCTGCCATCAACAATCCTAGCAAAACTCCACTAGTCACTTCAAAGAAGTTAGCACTAATTTTTCATAGAGCCATCAGAGGCAGGTAGTGATCCAAAACACCATGAAGAGAGAGTGCTTTTTTCTCATGAAGTGCTGGCGCTTGCATGAGCAGGACACCCTGAATCCCCACAGCAATCAAATGACTATTTCCCTTCTTGGAAAAGCATCACCATCTTGCAGTGTACTCCTAACACAGGGCTGAGGAAGATGGTGCTGTTCCTTTAGCAATGACTTTCATAACATAAGAGATTCCTCAGCAGCCTGGGCAACTAGAAAAGTCCCAAGATCATGTCACTGTTTCTGAGAGAGCCTGGGGCCGCAGTAGGAAGTTACACACACATCAGCTGAAGCTGATTTGAAAACAAAGCAAGCTGTTTGAACAGCTTGATTAATGATGGCCAACCAGGCTTCATGTCTTGCTAACTGGCTGGAGCTCTCACAGGGGATGTCGGCCAGGGTACACTTATGGGGGATAGCTCAGAGAGCATTTCCTGAGAAACTCAGAAAACATTTAACAGCCTTCACAGAAAATTAACATTTCAGATGCAGCAAATGTCTTGAACAGCAGGGACAAGAGAAAGAAGTTGTGTCTTCGTGAACTGAGACTTGGCTAAAGAACAGAAAAGAGAGTCATCATAAGGCAGATTATCACTGGCTGACAAAAAGTTACTTGAGGCAATGTGGCTGTTTGCAGTCGTGCTGTCATTTCATTAATCTTATTGGAACTCCCTTCAAAGCAGCTGACAGTCATCACTGCCAGACAGAGTTGTGGAAAAGGTCGATGTGTCGATTCTTGATTATTTTAGTCCAGGAACAATCTATTATTCCTAAAGTATCTGAGACGTATTCCTCCATCCCACCCTTCCCCCTAGACAGAAACAAATGAGAAAACTGCTTAATTACAAGACAGAAGGTGTAGTGCAGGAAACATAAAAATACAAGTCTGCAAATAGGATAGACTGAGAGAACTAACTGGCCTTTTCAAATTACCATTCAGAAGACAAGTGCTAGATTGAAATAGATGCAGTAAGGCGGACTAACTTACTTTCATATGATCGATTGCTCTGCAATAGAAGCTGCCTACTGCTCATCACAAGCACATGGGTTTACATTTGTCAAGAAACACTTCTGTCTGCTGTCCCAGGTGTTGTGGCCATCTGGCCCTGGTCTGAGCCTTGGAGGGTAACACTGAAGAATCCCCAGATGATGTATGGAGAGGTGGGAAACCAGCTGGTTTGAATCCTTTTCAGCAGCAAATTTGCTGCTCCCTGTGGAACAGGATAGCTGAGCTCTCACATGCTACCCTCAGCCAACCGCTACCACCAAGCTGAGTTGAGGACAAAGATCAGGAAGAGCTTCACATTACTTCCTTGGTCACCATCATCCACTTATGTATTGTGTGATGGTTGAGTAAAACCATACTTTTTCAGTACTAAATGAGGGCCTATGAACTCAGTTCAGTTCTTTGCTGTATTTTCCCTCCACTTGACACTGAAATCACAAATTACGTATTTTGGCTTGCTGATGGGAACCCAATTCAACAGGCACAGGTGAATGTTTTTCTTCTCTGTATCTGCTAGTTCATCCTCCTTCAGGCCTCATTAGGTTGGATTTCTCCTTCTATTTCAAAACCTCAGCCCAGTCTTCACACTTCACTAGTTACCCTTGCCATTCTAGCCTTAACCAATCCCCTGCTTATTATGATCTTTTTCAGACTTTTACACTATTTCATCAATACAAGTACCTAAATAATTTCACAATTTCAAGTTTATCTCTGGCATTCAAAAATGTCAAACTTACCTCATATAAGCCATTGTGACATTAGAAATAGGATAACTTAACTGAGCCTAACACAACCACTTTGTCCATAATATTTGCAAATTTTTATGGCATCTAAACCCCTACTACTTCATTCAGCAGCTTTCTTGGGCTGCAAACATCAGCCCCTCCTCGAATGAAAGAAGTAACAACATGATCACTATAACTACAAACACCAAAAGAATATATACTATGTTTTCTTTGAAGCATTATGAAGTTTTAGTTTGCTTGTGTAGCTGTACCATATAATTACTAGCCTGTATGCCTCCCATAATGTGTTGCTGTCAGAAGAAAAGTCAAGAGTAGAAGAAAAGCTGCACCACAGAAATAAATAAAATGAAGGTTCACATTATTCCAGTGATCAATGTATGGTGTTTTTTTTTCAATGCAACAGTTTTTTTAAGTTCACCAGACTGATATTTGGTCTGTATCATAAATATATCCTTGAACTAATAAATAAGTGGCTTTTCTATTCCTAACATACTTTAAAAAGAAATCCACTCTTTTCTGAAAAAGTTATTCCTAAATTATGCTAATGGAATTATTTTTATTTTTTTTATCTCCCATATTTACTCATCCTGCATTTATTTTTCCACATTTCTTATTGCACAGAAATAATAACCATCTTACCTAGCATGAGAGATGCAATTTTGCTTATGTTCCAGAAAAAAAGACAGGAGCCTTTTCACAACTTCTCACATTTCTAAAACTATCTGTCTTAATTCAGCATCAGCCATCCTTGAAAAAGTTTATTTTGGCATATAAGTTGCACAAAACTAATTCTAGGAAATGTTCCATTTGAATTCCTACAAAAATTATGAGCTCAGTGGTGATAATTCACTGAACTATTTTCTGACTACAAATACTAGTTTGTTCAAATGTCACTATTTCTAAGCATTTTCCAACTTTTTAATCTCAAAGTTACCTTTCATTGTAAAGTTTTCTTTTTCTAGTATTTGTACTTTTTTCTTTTCTTATTTTGAATGTATAGCTTCATAATTGTTCAAGTTGCCAAATCATTAAATTAATTACAAGTTATAACAATAACAAATGACCAGTCTAGATATGAAGTGAGCAAAGCAACAATTTCTTTACCAATTACAAGACTGCATTTCTCAGCTGACAAGACTGATGCAGCAGGCATACTGCAATTTGAGGCAATTTTGATGCCAAGTCTGGAAAAAGATGATGAAAAGTTTTTTGTTTGTTTGCTTGTTTTTTGTTTTGTTTTGGTTTTGTTGTTGAGAGTGATTTTCCACAAACAATGTAAAGTTAAAGCAACTTTAAACAGAAAGAAAAGATTCTGTTTCAGTTCAGGAGTGAACAGGGATTTCTTTCTCATTTTGTTGAAATCACTTTTCTTCATTCCTATTACAGAGAAATGCAGACTAAAATCTCAGATTTGAATAATTGCAAACTTAAGCCAGAAATCCGATCCAAGTTTTGCAAGAGATATCTCTGTCAATCAGGGGGAGTCCTAATCATTTAGATTTGCCACCACAGTTCAGGAGGCAGAAAGCCTCTCTAGGAAAGTGGGCATGTGCTTTTCTGACATTTCCATCATGTGCCTCTGCTGGGGGCTCACAGATACTCCAGAGAAAGAGTGCCAGCCAAAAAAGTATGTTGTAGACAAAGGAGGCACAGGGGGAAGCAGTGGTACAATTCATCCTGGGGGCAACCTACTGCTACAACTTAAATGTACCCTCTTTGGCATAAAACTTCAAGGGAAGGTGACGGCTCATGCAGTATTTACTCACTTCAACTGTTCCAGGAAAACACAATTCTATGAGTAAATTAAAACCAACATGAATACAATGAGCTGAGTGTGCTTTCATGAGTATTGCGTTCTATGAGAAAAGACAAAGTAATTTGCACCTTAATTTTCATCTGGGACAAGGCCAGTTTGTAAATAAGAATTGAAAGCACATATAATTTCTTTTTTTTTCCCTTTCTCTCCATCTCTTCCCCCACACCAATCATGTTTTCCTGTGCTTTCAGGCTCTCCTTTTGTTTTACTACAATAGTATCCCCAAAACAATTGCCAGGTCAAAGCCTTCTGTCTTCCTTCTATTAGTGTAACAGCTGGTGCTTGTCTCTTAAAATTCATTTACTGACAGTTAATGCATGCCTTCTCATTCAAAGAATTTCTAATATGACTGTCAGTTCCAGTACTTTACTGGTCTCTTGACCTTATTTTAAAGATTAGATGGGTCCACACCAAACATGGATTCAAATGTCCTCATATGATGTTCAAATCTCAAAACAAGCACCATTAGATTCCTTCTCCTGATGGGTGAAATGAAAACAGTAATCTGAGGAAAAAAAATCAGATGATTGCTGTTTCTTGCAGAAGTTTAGATCCTGACTCATATCTCATTTTTTCAGCAGAAACCCAGTATTTCTGAAAACAAAAAAAAATCCCAAGCAAGCAAACAAACAAACAAAAAAACAACACCAAGAAAACCCCACAACATCCCTGTGCGATAGATGGATATTTCTTCAGCACATTCCAGACCTATCAAAGTACTTGAATGCATGCCAACCTTTCAATAAGCAAGTAATAGTACCCATTTATGCCTCTTGGAAGACAGAGCCATTGTCACCTCCTGATCAAAAGTGACACTACTTCAGATATTTTCCAAATAGCTTGTAATTTGCCGAAAGAACTGGTTGTTCAACATAGGTCACACTTTTCAATGGGATGTCCAAGAAGGAATACAGAATAAAGGCAAACAAGCACTGAAAACTAATAAATTTCTCTGAGACAAGCAACAGGTAACTTACGAATGTTTCTGACACTTAAGATGGATAGGGCTTAGGTAGAACCTCCAAAATAGCAAACGGTAAGTCTTCAATGGTACCTTCTTTTCCAGTGTTAGAACTGACATCTCTTTTCACTCTGACACAACCACAGGGCAAACTTAAACTTGACAGATGCCAAGCAGCCTGGGGTAGGTTTCCGTATTGCTCTTCTGGGAGGCAGAGCACAGCATCTACAGTGCAGCAGAAGAGACCAAAGGAAGCTTTCAAACATCCCAGTTCTAGGCCATTAGACTTCTGTCTGCAACATAATTTAGACAATCCAAAAGCTAAGTGAGAACTTTTATGGACTTTACCCTGTTGCAGGCTACAGTGTTACTAGGAGTCAGTCAAGTACTATATGTCATTGCCTACAGCTGACACACTCCTCTCTCACCTTCCTAAACCATGGATTATAAAGACTTTTCTAGAGGTTCCCCATAGTGTATTTGCCTGTCCAGGAACAGACTTTTGGTAGCCACTTTATCAGTTTTTTCACACAACATAAAGGGACATAAATGAACTGCTTCAGAGTATATTCAGATGGGATAAAGACCTGGAGGATCTAAACCTGTTTGACCATAAGTTAACCCAAAACCCACTGAGACACATGGTGTAGAAGAATTCACTGACTTTAGTGAGCTTTGGATCAGGCTCCACACACCCCTTTAATGATATTTTCTATTTCAAAGTATTACAGCTATTTCAGCAGATGCCCAGCATCTGTAGCTTGATGGGGTGCTAATCCTATTACAAGGTGATGATTGGAAGCCTATAGCTTATACTTCCAGATGGTTTCAGGATTTTGGTGACCACATATGCTCAAAGAGGGGAGAAGGAATGTTTGGAGACCTGTCTGGCTGTGGAAGTTTCATAAGGTATTTGCAGAGTTTGAGAGCTTCCGGATAGCTAGGGACCACAAACTGTACATACATTAAACAGCAGAAATTCACAGCACTCTTGAAACTTTGGAAGACTTTAACCCAGCAATATGCAGACCTGTTAATATTCCCCCTGGAATGTGTCAAAAATCCTAGCAACTCTTGCCGTGGTATACTTGGCAATCAGCCACTTAGGTTTCTTTGCTTCTAGGAAAGTATGGAGGCCTTGTACTCATTTTCCCAGTCTTTCATCAGAGTGAAAGGTTCAGGTGACTTCATTTGTTGTAATCTGCCACTGCAGATGTGATGATCCATGGTGGCCACAGCAGGGATCTCACTAATTTTCTGGTCTTGATTAACTAGAGTATGTTGTTTATAATCCACAATGATTTCCTAATATTGAACATCTTCATAGCTAAAGGTTCCCACAAAATATTCCAAAAGAAAGGAAGGAGCACGGATAACCATTCCTGCATGCTATTGTGAATCTCACAAGATTTGATAACTGTCAAAGCTCCAGCTGCTGAAATTTGTGCAAGAAAAGATTATTTTCTAAGAAGCTCAACTTGCTGTAAGTGCTAGGCCCCAGGAGGAAGAAAAAGGTGAGAACTGAAGGACTGAAATATATTCCAATGTTAGCAAACCAGAATGCAAACATTTACAAACAGTGGCTACTAGTAGCATAGGTAACAGCAAGAAGCTTGTTTGCTCATGTGCTTATTTCTTTTTTTTTTTTTTTTTTTTGTAATACAACATACAAGCTAGTCAAGACAAAGTAAAACAAATACAATATTTGAGCAAGTTATCAGTATCACACCTCTTCTGACTTACCTGTATCAACAACATTTCATAATTAGATAGATGGTCAGTCAATGCATACTTATCTGACACAAAAAACAACTACATTGGAAACATGGAAAAGCAGAGCCTGGAAACCATTTTCTATAAAGCATCAATAACTCAGTAGGCTTCAGTACATGCTTATTAGGACTAGATGTAAAGGCATTAAAATTGGGTGTACAGAAGTACAAACTGCTCAATTAAATGAAATTCCTTTTCCTCCACAGGTGTTCTTTGCTAAAATGGAAGCATTACTGCTGTCCTTTCACTAAAGTATCACATATTACCTATCAGCTCAGCTGGCTGAACTGATACCAGTTTCTAAGAATATCTCTGTGATCATTTTCTATTCCACATTTTTTAATCACCAAGTTGCAAAAAACAGTTTGCTCTTGAATAAGCAAAAAAGTAAAACCTTCAAAAAGTAGTTTAAAATAGTCTTTGAGTATTGTCTCCTCTATTGCTGTTAGAGATGTTGTCATGCAAATGAGTTGGGTGAAATACTAGAAATACCTTCTTCCCTAGTAAGGGTGTTTGGTATGTTTATAGTCATATGTATAGTGCTAAAATCACCAAAACTACCTGAGAACACCATCCCTGGTAATATTTTTCTACACATGTTTTATAGGAGCTGATATACGGATACCCACTTATAAGATTTTTAAGGAGAATGGAGTAGTGAATTCGTGGTAAGTGCTATGGACCTTTGAACCTGCTAGTAGTTGTAGAAAATACTTACCTGTTCAGAGTTCATTTACACGTTTTGTTCTGTATGTGTCGGAGTTATCACACTGATGCTTGCTTCGCCTGGTGTGACTTCAGTTTTATAAGCACAGGTCTCAGTCTCGCAACTAAACCCATTCCTTGAGACCTCTGAGTATATTTAACTATATAAGAAACACTACATAGTTATAAAGGTATCTATGCCACTGATCTTGTTGCAGAATCAGTCCCATTGGGAGCAGACTGAAAGGAATAGCATACTATATACTGCTGCATTGTGCCAAGAATCCCACTTTTTATAAGTCTTAAAACTTTGTGGTCTATGAAGCAGGTCTTCATTACTGATGCATTGTAAAACATCTTGAGTTCCATTTTTGACAATCAGAGCCTTTTCAAGCCTCCATTACTGCTCATTACTTACCAACAGTTTCAAGACTGTTCAGGGAGCAGATTTTTCTGCTACCACCAGATTTTTCTCTTCTGTCATGCCAACTCTCAAAACACCCTTCAGAATCATCAATATTTTATGTATCGAAGTACCTGTTAGAAGCAGTTTCTCATTTAGTTGCCATAGAAATTCATGGAAAGTCCCCTGGCAGTTTTAAGGGGAGTAAGATCAGATTGCTTTGATGCATGAGACACTGCCAACCTAGATAATATGTGGGCACCATATCTAATTAGACTTGCAGAGCACTAAGAAGGGCCAAACTTTTGTTCACAGAAATTGACTACTGATTTTAACGGTAACACAACTTTCTGAATAAGGACTGTTCACCACTCTTCTAATAGGCTGTAAAGGCAGCAATGTTTGATCCTTCTTTATTTCCATCTCACCCCATAAACTGAGGCTGAAACCTTCCTAGAAGTATATGGTTAAGAGGTACAAGTGCGTGAAGGAGGATTTTCACTCAGCTTTTGGTTATACAACCACACATTATTCCTGTTCCTCTGACCGGTTTTAAGGGTCTGTAGTATTTGACTGGAAGTGCCAGTGATGTTACCAGCAGGAAATTTGTCAAAACTACTGAAAGAAGCATGTTGAATGGAAATCTAACAGGAAACCAGATGGATGAAGCAATAAAAGCCCTATACTACTCTCACCAGAGTGGTCTGAATCTCTCTGATTATATAGATTTTACTAGTAAACTGTCATCTGCTTTTTGCTGAAGATATATGCTAGTACTATGAGGGGTTGAAGGGTATTTAACTGCAACATAGCAAAGAAGGCTAAATGCTTGAATTTTCCAGTGTGTGGTGAGAGAAACTTTGGGCAAAGCATGTTTTTAGACTCTCTGCCTCTCAGACTCAAACTGTCATGGTAGTCAACTTACACTAAGAGTGGATTATGCTGATTCTTTAGGCAAAGCAGCTGGAAAACTCTATCTGCCTGCCTTAAGCAGCATTGTCTTGATTTGAAAGCAACGAGCATTCATGGCCAGGACAAATACACAAGGAAAAATCTGCCCTATTTTTAAGGCATAAGTATGTATCTGCAAGCAACTTTATAAAGTATATATACATAGAATGTGGACAGATGGATGGATGCATTTATCATGATAAGCACCGCATAACACTGGGGTATTCACTATGGATCATAGTAGGGCTCTGTATGTTTGATCTTTTCAAACTTTTAACTATTACAAAAGCAAAACCATGCAATCATGAATTTGCATTCCTCTTTTAAAGATAGTACGAAGAAATTCTGCTCTGAAAGCATTTAGGTATTCCAGAAGGTATGTTCCTTTTAAAGGATCCCACAAAATTTCAGGCCTATGATAAACAAACACTTCTCTAGTGACTGCCATTTTCTATCATGTTCTTGATAAAAGAAAACACCTGTCAGGTTACCTTTATCTGTAATCACAGTGAGAGGTTACTGTATCTATTTACAGCATTTGATAGTAAAGTGCTGTTCATACAATTTGCAGTATCTGTTTACACATACATTTTATCTTCAGGTACATAGAGTTTAAGAGCCCTAGGAGATGTGCCAGTTATAGTACAGGATTATAGCCCTACGAAAATCTCTAATCTTTGACTGTATAGGTTATGTTCCTGTAAACACATGACCAAGCAAAACTTTTATCATGCTTTACAGTCTCTTAAGCAATGAGGTTCTATAAACAGCTTATATAAAGCATCCCTGAGATGCTCTCAGACAGAACAAATACCACAGAATCTTTCTCAAAAGATTTCTGCGCACAAATATAGATGTTCTGGGACTTGTCTCCTGAGAGAGTAATTCCCAAGAATCAAATGCAAAGACTACAGAGTATAAGTGACTTCAGTAAGAGTTGGATGCATAATTATGACCACAGTTTTCAAATCAGCC
>JBCJKH010029696.1:0-14367 GCA_039877255.1 Loriculus beryllinus | reverse complement strand
CCCCCCCCCCCCCCCCCCCCCCCCCCCCCCCCCCCCCCCCCCCCCCCCCCCCCCCCCCCCCCCCCCCCCCACACCCACCATATCCACAACTACCTAAAAGATTAGAAGCACTCTTCTAATTCACCAGCTTTTTCATATGGAAAAAGGAGGAAAAGCATGAGAAACATTTTACAAATGCAGAAACTGGATCAGAGAAAAATCAACTCTTAATTTATGTTCTGGCAGCAAATTTGGAGTCACTCTTTCTGATCCACAGATGTGTCTTTTACCTGGAATACAGTGCAGTATAGAGTAGCACACAGTTTATAACCCCAGTGTGGCAACACTAATTTTACTGTCTGTTACTGCCTGTTCCTATAATGATGGGCAGGGCTGAAATGTATCACGGATCTGGACTTCACAAAAGAAGACAGACTGATTTAGAATATATATACATGCGTATGCATGTGTGTATTTTTATGACATATAGCATTTGGAAATGCTAACAGTTTATATTGAAATTCTTTTATGAACTTTAGACAAATTGCAGGTTTTCTTAAGGAGCCATTCGTCATGCAGGTAATATCATGTTCTTCCCCCAGCTATGGCAATTCAGAAATTGGCTGCTGTTTGCTGACTCTTCACTGAAAGAAGTGCAGTGAGAATCATCAAAGCGGTAGTTTGAAGCTGAGATCACACACGCTGTGTTCATCAGCATGATAGGAAGCAAAACGGATGAGCCAGGTTTCCTCTCCAGTGCTATCCCAGTGCTGTCCCTTCAAGGGTACAAGAAGTTGATGGCCCTACAATTACAGTAATCTACACCAAGAAATTAATCTGTTGTAACAAGAAGTTCTAGATACCTCACTTTCACAACAATCATAATTGAAGCTTGTTACTTATGGTGCCATGTAGAGATTAAGACAAGTGTGAAAACCAGATGTAGGACTGCACTCAAACAATCCCACAAACACCAATGTTATTCAACATTCCAGCCGCTAATTAACAGATGGATGGCATCTGAGTAATAGCTGGCTGCCGCATATATGACCACACATCTGTTTCCCACCTCTCTGCATCACTCTGCATGTTCACAGCCTACACACACTTCTCTCTGAAAGTCCTAATTAATGGATAGCTTGTGTTGCAATAAGCAGAGAAACTGTTATCACCTCCTGCAAGAAGAGAAGATCTACGAATGTCATCCACTACTCTTGAACATTTATGCATGGAGTTCAGTACATTATGTTTATTGAGTAGACATTTCCGAAAGTCTGGTTTATCAACTACACAAGACTAATGGACAGAAGGGCTGTAGGAAGCTTCAAAGGATCAAATACCAATCCATATTGCAACACATTTAATTCTGAACCTTGCTTGCCTAAACCAGCTTCCTCTGCAATTCCTAGTACACGTTTCCCATCAGTGCAACTCTCCTGTGCTGGAGATGTGCTCATCACCCTTCTCAGGGCTAGAGCCTGGTATGCAATAGGCAATCCAGCACAGGCTGGCAGAGATACCACAGTTTCCACTTGCAGAGCAACTTGATGTGCCAGCCTCACTAGTTAACACCTTCTATGAAAAACAGATACAGAAGATAGCCCAGATTCTGCTTTATGACAGAAAGCTGCCACATGCAATATCAGTAATTACTTAAGAAAACTGCACATAGCTGCACTCAAACAGTATTCCAAGCTATTTACTATGGACTTCAGTTTCGTACCACACAGAGGAACCTACGCACTGCCCTCCTGCATGAGGATGTTCAGTTCTCAAAAAACCTGACAAAATGTCCTCTCTCAAGCTCTCGACCCCGATCTTACAGTTAGAAATAAGTTTAATGACTTAAACCTCAGCCTTCTACATTTCCTAACTTCTCTATAGATAGATCACACACATGTGGACTCAGTGTTCAGAGGCTTCCTGCCTTTAAATATAGCTAAATTCTTACCTCAACAACACTGTATAGTAATGGTGTATACAACCAAAAGACAGGATGCATGAAAAAAATTGTATCAGCTTTGAACTGCACCATGTGATCTTCAAATCTTACAATACAGCCTAAGCTCCTGACCCACCTTCTGTTCAACACCATAGTTCTGCGTACTTTTTAATTTCCCCGCTCTTTACCTATACTCAAAAGTAAACAACTACAAACTTTTTTGGTCTCTATTCATATCAAAGTCTGTTCACAATTTCTTTCTGTTGTTTTCTTGTGTTTTCTAGCTCTGCAGCATGTTTTCTGTGCTGCAGCAACACATGAACTCAGCATTCTAGATAAAGGTGAAATGTTGATTTATGTAACAGCACCATAACATTTCACGTCCTATTTTTATTGACTCAAACTATTTTATCTGACCGCAGCTGTATTCTCTAAGGTCTTCATTCAGCCCTTCATAGTGATGCTTTGAACCTTTTCCTTAAATTACACAATTAGTTAGGATCCAGTAAACTGTAGCACATACTCTGCCCTCCATATGAATTACTTTGCATTAATCAAGATTGAATTTCATCCATCGTTCTGTTGACTGCTGACCTCATTTGATTAAATCCTCCTGATATTCCTCTTCAGACCTCACTAAAACACAACCAAACATCATTATATTACATTATATTCACCATTTTTTAAGATATTCTGCTCCCACTGTGGACTTACAGATGACTGATGAAACACACTCCTATCCTTCTGTCTCTAGTCACATTTTAACACAAATTGACTTTTTATGTACCTACTTAGAAACTGTTTAGCATACCCATTTCCTTGCTCTTAGATGTTTACATATAAGCAAAAAATTAAAGATAAATTTATTAAAATTGGACAATATGTAAAACATAAAGCACATACTTTCTAATTTATTTTTTTTTTAATTCTGTCAGGTTATTATTGTTATTTTTTCCAGTATAATACCCATTTTCCAAGGTTATTACAGCTTAACATTTCTTTGCATGTCTTTCAACCACATAAAAATTTCATTTTCTTTTATTACTTCTGCAAAGTAAATGAACATCATTATCTCCATTTTATAAATAAACAAATTAGGAAAAAAACCCAATAATGATTTCATCAGGACTGCACAGAAAGTCTGTGGCAGTGGTGCCAAGCAAACTTGGAATTTTTGGTGAAACCTATTCACTGATCACTAAGTCTTCTGTTCCTCCTATCATTTTAGTCCTTTAGTCTTCTAACATCAGTGGAAAATATTTTCCTCATACATCTAATCAGGTTGTCAAAAGGGGACAGAGTTTGAAACATGTGTTACATAGCACAGTAAATGCATTTGCTGGAGGAGCACCGCCAGCACCAAATAACGGCCATTTTGACTGTTCATCTACATTGTAATAGCCTATCAAAAGTGACAGGTATTCATAGTGAGAGCTGCAGTTTATTACCAACAAAAGCAATATGCACCTTTCATCCTGGTAATTAAAACAAACAAACCAGTACCTTTGTCAGGGAGGAAAAAAGAAAAAGAGGAGGCTTGCAACATAGTGATTCCTGACAATGAAGGGTAATTTCTTTAGGAATACATGAATCTCCTAGAAAGAAAGTCTTGCTCAAGATCATTTCCAATTGGAACAGCTGAAAGATTCTGCAAGATGACAATATCATTCTTGACATTAGCTGCAAAGCACTGAACATGAAGGAAGAGAGTGAATATGTGAAATACCATGAGATGAGTGGCCAGGCTGAGTTACGGGAGTGGAATACAGGCCATTGTTATTGCTCTCCAGAAGACTACTGACTCTCCTCTGGAAAACACAGGGAGATGACCCTTACATCAGACCGTGGCTCTACATTTTCTCAAAGCAGATGGTTTATTCTGGCCAGATGAGCTAGCTTTTGAAACCAACAACAATAAAACTACCTGAAATTTCATAAGAGATGTAGAGCATGAACCATCCAAAAACTGAGACACCGGTCCCTATTCTCACAGAATCCTCTGTTTGAATACAGACAACTCTAGCCTAACCAGCCTTAGTCACAATGATCTGTTTATACACGCTTACATTTGTTATCTTAGACCACAAAAAAGAACATTCTAAATCTTGGTATGATATCAAAGAAAGGAAGATTGTTTCGGAGGACTGTGCTGCCAAGAACACAATAATATCACCCTCAGCCCCCCACATTTGTTACTGCATTCAGCCCAAGTGCTGGATGAACATCTGCACTGTAAAAATTAAGCCCATTAGCTCCTTCAGCTTGTTAGCATATTTAATACTGTGATCACAGCTTTCTATTTCTATCAAGGTGCTACTAGGTGCCAGACTCAGTATTCACATAGTGTGTCATTATTATCTCTACACCCCCCAGGTCTTTAATCTGTCTTACTTTAATGAAATTATTACACAGCAATACTGAAACAGAAGGGAAGAAGAAGGGGAAATCTGAGAAGGAAAGAGGAAGCTACCAGCGTAGCAGTACTGTTGGAAAGACAAGTAGAGCTGCGATCTTATCATGTATGGTTGGACTAACACTGTGCTACATGCACCTCTAGCCTCTTAAGACTGTGTTGTTAAGTTAGAGAAAAGTCATCTATCACATACAAAATGCAATTAATTTAACAACTCACTCTCCTGATCTGTTTTCCTTTAGCTCCTAACAGTGGCTTATATAAACAATTGCTCAACTATCTGATTTATGGTCTAAACTGAATGTGAAAAATATATTAGCTTTGATTTTAAGCCTAAGCCTTTAATTAAAAGAGTATTTTAAAACGAAGACAGAAATCCCAATTTATGTTTTCATATGAGCTGAGGTACAGATCTTTCTACATTGCTGATAGTTTTCTTAATGCTAACCAGTCTCTATTCACTCCTTACATTTGCATACAACATGCATGCAAATAAACAAAAAATGAGTGCAAGGCTGCTGTAAGATATATACACCTACTCCCACAGTATTTGGGAGTACAGTGCTACACAGTCAGAGGTGACTGCATGCAGTAGTCTTTGTGCATGTACTTGTTTTTTAAACATCCAAGCCAAATTTAAGCCGTCTTTCATCACAAGATTAACTAGTTCATTATTTAGTATAAACCCACCACACAGTCCACAAATCCTGACCAAAAATCCCCATCACCACACAAAAACCAGTAAGCTTAGAGAAATTAAAAATATCTTATCTGTTCCTCACAAAATAAGTGAAAAGACCCAGGCAAATAAATCTTTTGGGTTGATATGAATTCAGCACTTCCAAGCTTGTGTCCTACATTCAAAGTGCCATAGCACAAAAAGTATGTGCTGAATATAGAAGAAATCAATGTGCCCACACATCTACTGGTTAGTGAAGGGCTGATGGATCTTCTCTCATTCTTACACTTCTGAAATGAGGCATTTTCTCTTTACTTCAGTTAGCGCCCTTTCTAAATGCCAAATTCTCTCAGGAGGACAGAAGTCCTGTGCTCGTCACACAGAGCAATGCAGTGTTCTTCCAAGGAACCAGGTTTACTGGGAAAAGCACAACTATTTATCTAATTTGCTTATACTCTTTCACTTAGCATCTGCAACTGAACAGTGCCAGATTCAATATTGGGTTAGCTGGGCCTTTGATCTGACCCAGGACAGCTGCTTTCCTATGAACTCATTTAACTAGCTAACATTGTTCTAATAAAGCACCATGTCTTAAGCCAAACTGGACTTTGTTATTGAAATGTTACATTACATTCTACTAGCATGGGTTCATTCCAAATGAACCCAAGCCCATGAACAGTCACAAGAGACCACTTCTGATGCTTCATTCATCTGCTTTATTTCTCTGCAACAAAAAGTAAGAAATGATGGGATTTTCAGGATGTGGGAGAAGAGGGAACCAATATTTAGCTTTTCATTCCCAAACTCTCCTTTAGTCAGGGAAAGTTTTTAAAGCATATGTTTTAGTGAGTCAACAACTAAGGCATTTAATAACACTATTGTTTCATGGAAACCTCAAACCAGTCAAAGATAAATCACCACTGTACGTAGCTGCCCTCTGCATTGCGCTGGCACAAGAGTTTGTGCAGTTGAGCTGAGAACAGAACCAAAGACATGACACTGGCCAAAACAAGGTGGTAGTTTCTCAGAGTTCATCAGAAGCAGACCAGGTCTCCAAACATTTTCCAGTGTGATGGCACATTTGTACAGGGACAAGTAAGGAAGCAACCACAAGGGGCAACAAGGGCTTATACCCGTTTCAAGCACTTGCGGAACTGGAGAAAATAGAGTTTCTCAGACTTCCCAGTCTGAGAAAAGTATCTGCACACTAACAGCCAAAGCAACATGCTTTGGTCATCAGCACATGATACAGGAAA
This sequence comes from Loriculus beryllinus, assembly GCA_039877255.1. Classification (NCBI taxonomy): domain Eukaryota; kingdom Metazoa; phylum Chordata; class Aves; order Psittaciformes; family Psittacidae; genus Loriculus; species Loriculus beryllinus. The sequence goes on along the minus strand of JBCJKH010029696.1, from coordinate 8,098 downwards.
ACACGATTTCACACACAGTACAGACCACAGAGATTACTGAAAAGCATGGATTTCTTTCAGCAGGGACATGATGCTGTATGTTAAAGCTACATAGAAACGTCAAACAGAAAATTTTCAGAACATACAAGCAAACTCCCGATTCACCTTCACCTCAGCTGTTACTTTAAAACAGAAGATGAGCCCGCGTTATGAAAAATTCAGGTGGTTCATTTCATCAGGGAGATGAAGAGTTTGTGGAGATAAAGGGTCAGATACGCATCTGCGGAATGAAAAGCAATCAAACACAGTCTGCATCATTTCTAGAGAAGGAAGGTCAACTAGTTTGTGTCCCTTTTTTGTGACTTTTAAAAATGATTTTTTATTCTCTTTAAAAAGCTGCCTCAAAGTACCTTCTCTGAAACACTTTAAACAGTATGAAAATGTAAGTAATCTTTGTACTACCTAAGCACTGTACAGCTTCCAGGACTGTACAGAAGAAATAGTTTGTGTGACTCCTTCTCTAGGCTTGTATTAGCCAAGTGCAAACACAGCACAAATGCAATGCTCTTAATGAGCATTTACCAGCAATAACCAATGTGAACTGAATGAATGACAGGGAGACCAGTGGTTTTAAAAATGACACAGGAGGATTTCAAAACTGCATCTAAAATTTACAGAGATTTAGCCTGGCAGCTCCTAGTGCACCACACAGGGTGACCCCTGCAAAAGAAAATGTAGAGAAAGGACATTGGTAAACAGCACTTACTAATGTGGACTGAGAATAAAATCAACAAAAGTGTCTCAGTTCCACTCGATATGATTTCTGATGTTGTTTGAGCACCTACTAGTTGTATGTGAAATACCGCCTCGAAATAATTGTCTCACAGTTTATTCCCCTCCTCTCTCCAGGGGGAGAATTGTGTTCATGGAACAATACTGTGCTGTGGGATTTTGGATTTTGGTTTTAAGCTTGGATTATGCAATATTTTTGCTACCATGCACTGGTAGAGAAAACAGTTTGAATAGGGGTGCTCTCAGAGTCTGTGGGAGGCCATTTCCCTGCCTCATAGCAGTCCACAAGGCGCTCCTGTCTCTTGCAGAGCCGAGCATACCCATAAGATAGAAAGTCAAACCATGCCTGGCACTACTTCTCTGGTATTTCCAGCATGAGGTTTAGGCATTCTCTCAGATACATAAAAATCAGTCTTTGAAGGAATATTACAATACACTGTACACTTCGAACACTTAAAATTCTCTTTTGCATCTGTAAGAAATTAGTAGCAGAAAAAAGAAAAGCATTACCAGGCATAATCATACTAAACTGTAATGTTTAGCACTAGATGAAGTTTCCTAAAAGCTAACAGGAACTGAATGAAAGAGAGGGTGAATGAAATGTGTGTGAAGAACAAACACAAGCAGTTCTAACAAATGTTGTTTTTAGATCTTGATTAAGGGTGATACAACTGACTTACATATTTTGCAAATGAATAATATAGCATTTGAGAGCTATTGAAATTCCCACATTTTCATCTGTTGGGCACTGGTGAGCTTTTATTTATTTTCTCATTAACTCTAAAAACATGATTAATGTTCAGCTGGAAAACTTTGCGAAATCTAAATTCCTCACCAGGAGCAGAATTCAGCCCTGTTTGTAAGCAGATGCAAATATGTGATGCTGTACCAGCATATTTCATGGCTCTTATTGGCCATGTATGTGTATGTCTGTCTTGTCCACATTGCTAATGCTGTAAGGCTCTGGATGAAGAACGGGTAAATTCTAGCATTACTGAATTCCACTGCAGTTTCATTAACAGAATTCATGGAACCAGCACTGTACTCCATTTATTAAACACCAGGAAACACAGTATTTTTAAAAATACACACAAAAGAGAAACAAAATTCACCCTAATGTTTTTCTTTGCCTTTTTTTTCTTTTTCCAAATATTCAAGCTCATATTAATTGCTAACATTCCACTATGTGCTTCAAAAACATGCAGAGATGAAATGATTTCAAAACAAAGCACAGGACCTGCTTATAGCACTTTAAGAAACAAGACCGCACTATGGGCTGAAAACCAATTGTATTTTCTAAACAAAAATATCTATCTGGTATTTAGTTACATACACACAGAACACAAATCCACAATGCTGTCATGCTATGGCTTATTCTCTAATACAAACCCCAAAAGAACCTATTGCTTTTTAAATAAGTTAGCATGTGTACTGAATTAGGTTTGTGTTGCAACTCCATCAGTCCAAAAATGTTCATCACTTCACCTACATCAGAAATTTTTATTTTCTTATCATTAAGTGTGTATACTGATAGAGAAAGGACAAGTAACAGCAGGACAGATCACTAAATAGCGCAAGATCTGCCCTAGGCTACAGGTTTCACCTGGTTAACACAGCTTCTCCTTTCCAAATTGCAGGCAGCCTCATGTAACCTCATCTTAATAACTGGGGACATATGGAGCCCCAGGTAGGAAGAACAGACAAATCCTTCTGAGCAAGTGGGCCAAACCAAGAAAAAGTAAGCAAGTAAATAAGCATTTTCAAGCATATACTGTGACTAAACCAATCAATAAATACAGGTGACCATGTCGTTTTAGACGTGTGCTTTATGGCCAGGTGATGGCTCTCCCAGTACACCCCCTCCCCCAGATCTATACTCCCAGCTAAATCACCCTGCAGTTCCTGGGCAGATGGAGCTGAAATCAATAGCGTCATAACACCATCCCTCTCCTTCCCCCCACCTAAAGCCCCATAATAGCCAAGTTTCAGCTGAGATCAGTATTGACCGGCTCCCAGCACCAGCAGGGCCTCTCCTCCAGCCGGCAGGGCAGGATCAGGCCGGATCGCTATCTGATTAGAGGGGAGCACGTCCTGACTTTCCCCAGTCACTTAAGCCGGCGTCTCATTGCTTGTCCTTAGAGACCACAGCTCCACTCAGGCAGAGAGCGTCTAGACAGTATTCATGATCCATCTGTCTGGCACAGCCAGGCTGATGACAAACTCTATTAGACCCGAAACAATTTTTCCTTTTTTTTTTCCTCTCTTCCCTCCTCCCATCTCCCTTTTCCTCTGAGAAGCAGTAATCTGACACTGAAAATTACTATCATTGTTGCAGTGCTCAAAATAGCAGTGCCAGACTTTCATTAACATCAACGCTAGACTGCTAAATATTTAAAGAAATGGATAAATTTCACCTGAAGTGGGACAGCCCAGCACACATGAAAGCAGCAGCACAATCAAAATGTAAATCTAAGCGGTTGTTTTTATCTGTGCAAATTCAGTGTCACAGTCAGAGGGTGATGCCAAAGGTCTCTTTAAACAAAATATTTTCCTTTGATTGAGCTTTTTGTTTTTAAAACAGAATCATTCTCCAGCCCCCTGCAGATCCCTACAAGGCTCAGAGCTGACAGAAGTAGGTGGGGGTGGTGAAAGAGAGCTATATATTTGATTTGTTTGGGGTTTTTTTTACCTTGCACAGGAAAATGAACTCCTACAGCAAACTCTTCTATGCCAAAACAGCCATGACACATCACCTCCATCAATGCTGACAACTTGAATTTGATGTAGACATAATTTTCACATTACAAGAAGGATTAGCTCTTTTTTATTTTATTCCTCTTCAAATTCTCATGTATGTTAATATTTGTGTTTCATATGCCCAGGAACACACACAGATCACAGCAGAGATAACTACCTGTACTGTTTTCCACTAACCAGCTAAAGAACTAAAATCACCACCACTGTAACCCTTCTCAATTAGACATGACTTGGATACTTTGGTCAGCAGACAGCAAGACTACACTTCCCAGTTCAAAACCTAATTTACTTTTAGCAGAACAAGGCAAGCTGATTATTTGTTGTGAAACAAAGGAAAATGCTCAAACAAATTAACTGTGTCCTGCTGGAGGCAGGCACATTGTTTCAATTCCTCAGAGTCCCAGTTTTGCAGGTCAGGTCAAGCAGCAAGCTGCCACCAAGGTTTAAAAGTCCACAAGGTGTAAAATTCTGCTCTTCGTCACATTTTTGCTATCACGGCTTTGTGTCGCTAAATACACCCTAAACCTCCAAGCAGTTTTAACAGAACAGTCATCTCCATTATCCCAATCAATAAGTCTTTATCGATGATGAAAATTACAGTAAGTAGACCTATGAGAAGTTGACGCACAGGGCTACCTGTGGGGAGCCTGCAGTAAGGTGCCAGTGTCCTCATCAAGGAGGGGAAGGTATGCCTCAACACGCACCACCAAACCTGTGCTAAAAATCCCAATGTAAACCAAGCTGTTACCTTAACATGTTCTAACTTAAATACCTTAGTGTGTATTTTGACCAACTTGCTGGATTGCAGCTACTGCTGTCTAAAATCAGACTCTAACACACCTTGGAGCTGGTGCAGATTTTTTCCAGCTGGCCTCCAATTTCTCTGTGCTAAATTGCCCATGCAGCAGCATAAGGAAACCTTACCTTCAAGTCAGCAGAGGAAATTAATAGAAAAACCAAAGGGCTGCAGAAATACATGTTTTGTCTAACTCTGCACACGTGAGACATCTTCTTATTGAGCTCAGTAGCAACATTTAAGACTAAATTAATTGCCTTCACACTGGAGCCATATAAGAGCAAAGAGAGAAGAACACCAGATCCAGCAGATTTAAACTCCTCTAGCGCAATCAGACAGCATCTGCTACAATAACGAGATCCAGGGAGCAGGTCACCCACAAAAAATATCTTTCTATACTACTGCTCATGCAACTTAACCAAACTAAACAATAAACTCCAATGAGACATTTCTGGATTTGGCTGCTGGCAAGGACACAAATGAGAAATGCTTCAGCAGCCTGGAAATATGGGCTACTGCTAACACGGCACATATTGCTTAAATAAACTACAGCAGAACTTCCATATGAAAATTTATTTATCATTTGGGGTAGCCTAGGCATTAATGTGAAATTAGATGACTATTGATTCCACCACAGGAGGACAGAAGGTTTGGATACAATACGAGAAAGGGATTCTTTGAGGAAACAGAATAGGCAAAGGCATACCATAGTAGCACCAATGCAATCTAAGTAAAGACAAGTGCATTCCCAGGGAGGAAAAGACTACTCTGCTTAGATGTAGACCAGCACACAGACATAGGTCCTTTCAACAGTTTCTTCCCTATTCAACAACTGTGCACAAGCAAGAAGATGCAAGAATAGAGCTGATACATAACACTGACCAGAAAGAAGTTTCTGTTTTAAAATTCCTCAAGTAATTATTTTTAAAACTCATTTTCTTCAATACTGAGCTGTATTACTGTCTTGTCAGTAATTGGAAGCCAATGAATGTATGTACTTCTGTACTGAAAGGTAGCCTCATCAGCTGGGACATTTCAAGTGCATACACTGTCGTGTACTCTGGTAGGGATCCCCATTAAAATCATTGAGCAAAAGCATACATGAGTTTCTTAATTCAACATGTCATCCCTCTAAGGCCTAGGGACTTCACTTCAGCAAGTATTCTACAAACAGTTTTTCAAGACTGGAATAAGCTAACACAACCAACTGCCACATCCATAATAATGCTCTTTCCTATTACCAACTGGCACTGATTTCTACCATATAGCAGCCTGTTTAATAACCAGGACATGATAAATACCACTAATCCTCTGTTGTTTTAAATACTGTATTTATGGCTGTATTATTTTTTTATCTGGCTTTTATATTTTTTTCTCTTTGTTTCACCAAGTTTGAGGTTGTTGGGTTTTTTTAATTTCAAACAGGATTCCCTTAATTTACCAGCACTTGTCACAGTCCCTATCACAATGAGCAAGTATAGTCACTGTCAGTATTGCCAAACGCAACAACTAATGAACCACTCTCCCTGCCACAAAGTGAATAAAAAGTTAAACACTTTTGAATGCTCTTAGCAATAAATCAAGTACTCCCTCTACAAACTTGTTGTTTGCAATGTTGTTGCAAACCCAGCAAAATATAGCTATTGAAGGACTTAGTAAGGCTGTTTACCTAATTACTCCTCTTCACTCAGCACTGGAAAGGTAGCAGCACCACTGGACACTGTGGTTTAGAAGTCAGAGAAAATGAAGAAAGATAACAGATTTAAGGAAACATAAATCATGGAAAGATGTTGGGTTTGTGTTTTTTTTTTCTCAAACCCTCCCAGAGAGTAATTGACACATGGGTGATAACGGTCCTCACATCTGAAAAGATGGGGAGGAACAACTTAGGGGAACACTAGCAGTTTGTAGATCCTGGATCAAGCAAGTAACAATTTCTGCAGTCCAAAGGCCTTTTGAAGAGAAGACCGGTGCAAGTTGCAAACACGCTACTGTGATTACCGCACCACTGCCACCAGCACAGAGGGGTGCTGAAAAACCACCGGCCCCCACGTTTCAGACCTCAAGCTGAAGGAGGCTTCAGGAGCTCCACCTAGGAGCCTGCAGAGGAACTCACAGGGTGCCACTTTTGCACTGCAGCCATGCAGCACCATCACCTGCAATGCCCCAACTGCTGCTTGTCATCAAAGTCCTGCCCTCCATCTGCTACCACAGTGGCTTTCATGGCTCCTCTGGAGAAACATTTGTGCTGGCTTGGTTGAAGAGTTGTACAGTATCCCAGAAAAAAAAAACAACAATCATCTATCTGAACTTTAAAATATATGCTTACAAGTTTTGCATGCACAAATAACATGGCAAAACATTTCTACAACTCAAAAGCCAAGGTCAGCCTAAGTTCATGGGCAAATACGTGTGCCATTTTGATATGGACCCATCACAAAAGCCTATGGCTAGTCTTTGGAAAGAGTTTCTCTCAAAAAACCAAATCAAAAATAAAACGAAATAACATAAAAACATATAGGCCATTATTACTTCAAAACCTCTGAAATTATTGCAGAGGTACCAAAGTACTTCAAAGTGAAAGATTTAAAAACATTTACATTTAGAAACATGTACATTTGGAGGTTACAGGGCAGAGGAAGAAAGGCAGATACCCAACACGTGACTTCATCTTCTATAATGAATCAACTCCAGTGAGTCTGCCCTGCTTAACGGCACGTGTTTGTTACAAAATTTACAGATGACATGCTGCTAATAATTCCTATTATTAATAACATAACAACACAGATACTCCTAAGCCATGGTTACAACCAGAGGTGAAACAGCATGATCAAGAATATGAGTATTTGCAAAACCAAACCATTTGGAAAGTGTTAAATAATGTAAAAGCCCTTCTATGGTACTTGCACACCAGAAGCACTATTGGAAAAATTCTCCTCCATCCAGAAAGCTGAATTGTGGTTCAAAAATAAATCACTGCGGAACATGTAAAAACAAAAAGCAAATTTTGATTTCAGTGTACATCACTGAGGGCAAAGCACTAAGCAATTCTGGTGATAAGCTCTGACACACTGTTTGAGGTATTTATGCACCAAAGAATAGCAACTAAAGTTATTTTAAATATATACCTACAAAAGCTCAGTGACCTACTAAATGATGCTCACCTCAGCACTACTAAAATATATTTGATTAATAGAAATTATGACTGGAAAAATTACAACTCTCTTAATGATCTTAATAGCATATAAAGACTGTCACACAAAGCATAAATTATTTTTTTAGAACCTTGGAAAACAAATAATTTAATCATTTATGTATTATGCTTTCTTTCTCAGAAGCCACATATGATCCACATGATTTTAACTTTAATGTCTGCAGCACAAACTCCTTGTGTATGACTACAACTTCCCAGGTTTAGAAACCTAGAGAAAATGTGTTAAAAAAAATGCTGGTTCAGAGAAGAACAACATTTACTTCCATTGCCTCATCTCCCCTAGGTATCATACTGCAGACCAAGTTTCCAAACAGACTGATTTCTGAGGTAAACAGACATATTTGACATACATACATACACGGAGGTACACAAAGAGCCAGTACTTACAGCTAAAGATGCCTGGAGGTGGATGCTCTGTTACAAGCAGACAGTTCTCTTCATCACTGTTATCCCCACAGTCATTCTGTTGGTTACAAATCAATGAACCAAGATACAAGCATTTACCACTGGCGCAGGTGAATTTGCACTCTGAAAGGCAAAAAAGAAACCAAAACAAAAAT
>JBCJKH010029692.1:0-10778 GCA_039877255.1 Loriculus beryllinus | reverse complement strand
ATGCAATTCCTCATCCTGCACATAATACAGAGAACAAGGTCACTGACCCACTGACAGCTTTATAAAAACAATAGAATGAAGCCCTCTCCTTAACTCAGAACTTGGTCTTGAGTGCATTTGCCCTTCATAATTTCAGCAAGTAGAAATGTCTTACCCATCCTCAGCAATCGGTACCATTCTGTTGCTCCCTTAAAACCTATGGTTTTCTTTGTTTCTAAAAGTGCAGAGTTGCACAGAATACGTGCCAACTATTAGAGGATGGAAACTGACTTGTAACATTTCATACCTTATATACATCATGAAAATGTGCACTCCCACAATCATTTTGGTTAATTAAGTATTCAGTGTCTGACTTCAGCCAGAGAATGAAACAGATAAGTGTACCAAACCAAACTGCCAGCTCTGCAAGTGATAATAGTGAAATCTACTGGTTTTGGACGTTATGTTGCATTTTTGGTTAATGACAGAACTATCATATCTGTCAAACTGACATCAGAATTATTAGAAATGCAAACGGAATTAGAAAAAACAGTAGGACACAGCTATGGATAAGGGGGCTAGGTTCTGCAAAATAACAGCACTTTGCCAGACGTTCCCATACAAAGCCAGATGGAAACTATAACATTATTTATTTTTTTAGCAGAATACAGAGTCTAAGTTGGAAGAGGTATGACTGCAATCATAAAGACACATGTGAGCCTTTTTAAAAAACTAATTGGCTTGATTGCTGGTAATAGTAAGGTTATAGTCAGTTTAGATATAAGGATAAAGTTCTTTACTGTGAAGATGATGAGGTGCTGCAACTGGTTGCCCAAAGAGGTGGTGAACGCTTCATTGTCAGTGTTCAAAGCCAGATTGGACAGTCTTGGGCAAGATGGTCTAGTGTGAGGTGTCACTGCCCGTGGGAGTAGGAACTGGATGATTTTAAGGTCCTTTTCAACCCTTGCCGTTCTAAGATTCTTTCTATGATAGCAAGCATGTCCATCATCTACCCAGGACTTTTCCAGACAGTGAGAGAAGCTTGCATATGGGAGATAACAAAGTACAGGAATTAGCACTAAAGTGCTGCTTTCTATGCTCCAGCCCCATTAACCTTAGCTACCTGTGTGCACATAGCTTCCCAGCTGGGCCACATGCTTCCCTGGTTTATTGCTTTCCCCTGTGACCAACTTCTGCCCTTGGAATTCTCCTTAAAATTGCCAGAGGGGAATACTACTTCTTTTAGCAGCTCTGGCTAAAGGCTATTACTAGGTCTGATGCTGATTTGTTGGCTGATGCTGATTTTTGTGCTTCAGAAATACTTCTGTGCTCAGCTACAACTTTTGTATTTCTGGCTTGAATTTACTAGGCTGTCAGGACAGAAGCATCCAGATATGTTAAATATTTTGTCAGGGCTGGATTAGATGCAGGCACAGGTCTGTGTAAGTGTTCACATCCAAAACCAGTTTCTTAACTACCTGTGGTGTTTGTGGCATTTCTAGCTCAACATTTCCGTAACATGCTGGGGTAATACTAAAGGTGTATTCTACCACATCTCCAACTTTGTGGACTGGCATAATACCAGTTTTATGATATCATGATGTCACATAACACACATATGACATATCATCTCTCTCTATGAAATGGCTAATTCAGCCATTTCAGGAAGACACATTAGCAGTAAAATTGTGTTGTCAGTTCACAGCATTAGTGTGTCAGCATGATTTCAGTGGGCTCCAGAAGGGTTGTACTTCAGCCCCTTGCACATCCTCCAGTAGAGGAAGAGCACTGAATTCATAAATGGTACAGGTATCTGATCTGGCCACCACATACTCATTATCTCCTAGGCAGCATTTTCTCCTCAAATGTGTACTGTGTTTTTTTCCTGCCAATTTTCTTCTCTGTTGTATGTGAATGCCAGGCTGTGTTCTGCACCTCTGGTACAGAAGGGTAGAGATTCATCTCCTGTACCTTCAGATGCCTGTGCTGGAGAGACACAGTTTGGACTGTCTTCAGTGTCAGCTGAAAGAAATGATTGGTCTTACTTGGGCACAGTGACTCTGAACAAGTCTTGCTACTATCTGCTTAGGTAGGTAAAGTGCTTACCTTAGGACATGGAGAATAAGGCTTTAGAAACACCTAAGGCCAGAAGTCATCTTCAGCGGCCTGCAAGAGGTCTAAATATAGCTGAATTTAGTCCCATTAACTTGGCCAAATTTAGAGGAGGCCAAATTTAGACCTGTTGAGTAGCTCACATGACTACTGTTGAGTAGCTCACATGACTACTGTTATGATGAGCAAGGTACTGCTTATCTTATGTAAGGTAAGTAGGATAGGGTCAATGTACCAAGTAAGTCTTAAATTTGGTTTCTACTTGTCTGAAGCATGGGTCTGACTTGTATGATGACTCTTTAAAACCTAGAGAATGGATATCAAGTGAACTTCTAGCACTGCTTCTTTCAGAAGAAAATTAAGGGTAGAACATGCATCTGGATATCCAGTGGGGTTTGTTACTTAAATAAACAGATTTTTTTTTACTTAAGGTGGAGCAGGTTTACCCCGTGTTCTCCTGGAACAGTTCATAACTGCAATCAAAGGGAAGATATTGCAAAGGAAATCAGGAACAGACTCCCCAAGTTCAGTCAAATGATAAGCTACACAAAAGGTTTCAAATTAAAGACATTCAATCTTTGACAAGTAGGAAAAGTATGAAAGCAACATAATCTAGAAGTCATAGCAAAACCAAACCAAACCAAACCAAAAAACTTTTAGACATTGCAGGTCCTTGCAAAAATTCTGAAAAAGATTACTATCAGCCATCACTGCTTCCAGAAAGAAAACAAAGGAAATATATATCAGTAAGGTTCTTTTGCTCTTTTTCAGGTATGTGGTATTTTCTTATTTTATAGCGACAGCTTTCCCTAAACTAACACAATTAGCAAAAATAAGGCTAGTTTTCTGACATCATAAATTGTATCATGAACGCTATCTTAAATGATTGTTTAGGAGATTTGGCTCTGAAAAACTTAATTAGCAAAATCTGCAATTTTATTTAAAGTAGTTACATTTTTGAGAGAATTGTAAGGATAGCTTTGATTGCACATAAAATACTTGTTATTTACAGTAGATCTTTTTTCTTAATTTTAAATAAGAGAAAGTAGAATAGTTTCATAGTGCTAGTTTTCTAGTTTGAAGTCTTCTGAATTATATACAGAAAAAAAGGGAAATATTCCCTTTCTTTTTCCCCTATACCACAGAAGTGTTCATTTGTAAGTAACATAAACATGTTGAGCTGTATACAATGCAGTTAACAAAGATGTCAAAGAGTTTCTCAAGTCATGATGTTTCAGAGATGTGGCCACATTCATCAAAGTATGTGGCACTTGATTAACAACCACATTGAATTTTTCATCTAAGAAATGTTCTTCAGAAATTCTGCATTTCAAAGATAATTGTTTATTAAATACTTAATCTCTCAACATGAAAAATAGTCTCACAACAATACTTTATTGCAGAGTCTTCTGAAATATGAGGACAGCTAACAGGAGTCATGCATGCATAGATCCTCCTCATAGCTCATAGGTAATTAACTTTTAGATTGAGCTTCATGTCTCTTGCTCTGAATTTTGTGTGGAACCATTTCTGATGGTCTACCCCAGGAAACTCTTATTTTTTCCAAACACTTTAGGAAAACTGTGGTTAGACAATCAAGCCATGCTGTTGATGGGTTAGTGGAACCTAATAAGCCTCATTTTGTCTGCAACTGCTATAAATTGTCCCTTGCCAATCCTTTCTGTGTCTTTGATCTTATAAGGCAAATTTGGCTTATTAAAAGGGCAAGCTAAAATGGTCTTTTAACAGAAACCTGTTCTTTTGAACAAACAGGATTTTGTGTGAGATGTGTCTGCAGAAAATACTGATCTGGAAAAACTGTATCACAGTTTGTGGTGGTTGTAGCTCAGTTGTGTCATAGACCTATGACATCTCTGTGGGTTAGCTCCTTTGTGTGGATTTTGTCTGGCATGATACCTGACTGAGAGAATACTTCTATGTGGCCATGCTGATGTTAACATTTTCTAAGCCAGACATACCTGCCTTCCCGTAAAAAATCCACAAGCAGACCACAGGAAAATAAGAAAAGTTTTAGGTGTCATGAAGAAGTGAGAAAAGTCTTAAATTTATTTTCTTTGAAAATCAGTCCTCGAGGCAGATTCCCCTGGGCTAGGTTAGAGCAGTGGAAAGTGTGAGCAGGAGGACTGCAGCCTTCCAGATGCTTGAAAGTTTTCTGTTCTGTGGTACTTTGAATTAGACATATTGCAAGTAGTACTCAAAAGGTCCCAGAGTCAGCGAAACGGTGACATTTCAAAGGGGCTTTGCCAGCATTGTCATACTAAAAGTATTTTCAAGGCACCCAAGTGAAGGCCCAGGTGCCTATCACAGATACACGCAAATGCCAGAAAACTTCTCTATGTCATCAGAAGTTTCCATTTCTGTAGGAATCTCTGTATATCATGGGGATCTGAGGGAGCCAGCCAGGATTCATCCTGGGTAATGAATGATAAATGAGAAGCTGCTGTTTCCATGTTTTTTACTGTTTGAAACACATTTTAAGGCTGAATGACAGCTCCGGAATCACACTTTGCCCTTCTCGCATCTTGATGAAAAACAAGACAAAAAAAGAACCTGTCTCACTCCCCTGCCAGACACGGAAATATCTGTTCAAAAAGGCAACCACTACTATTTTGAGGGCCAAATGCAAGCTACCAGTAGGCTGAGTGGGTGGAATGTGTCTGAAGGACTCTGCACCCAGACACCAGGAAGCAGCAGTGGTATTTCAATATTGCTGCTGCTGATTTATGAGCTAAGACTCTCATAGGCTGTTCAATAAAGTTCAGAGCCAGGAAGAAACTTGTGGCCCACCTTTATTGAGACCTTCAAAAAACTAACAGTTTCCCTCACCTGTCCCGACAGTATGTATTTATATTTTTTTTGAGGTATTGGTGACTCCATCCCCGATGACTGCCAGAAGGGCTTGCAAGATGCATTTTAGCATCACTGTGGAGAAACCAAAACAAGAAGAATAGATATTGGTTAGACCCCTGTACAGTACTTGCAGAGGCTACAACAGCAAGGTAAATGACACGGCTCCCTGGGCACTGGTCCTAATTAAATCCCAGTGAAAACTTAAAGCCTTATGTATTGCTGCGTGAGCTGATGTACAACTCATATACAATGGTGAAAGAACTGGAAAATATTTTAAAGGAAGTTATAAATCTTGCATTATTAGAGCTTTATGAAAAAGAGCAGAAAGAGTTACTCAGAATCAGTGACAGTTTTTGAACAGATCTGAATAAAAGACTTTAAAATTCCAAAGAGATGTGCATACACTCACGCAAAAGGTTTCAGTTTTCTAACCAATTCAGCTTCTTATTTGCCATCTTTCACTGATTTGTCTGAAGCTATGTAGAACAAGTACATCTGTAAGAAGAGATAATGGAAATATTTTTTCCTATTATTGCATGCTCAAATGACAACTTTCAGGGCAATAATAAGTATCATATTAATTCTATACAGCCTTTTATAAAGATGTTATGGGGCGATCACACTTTCAAACTCCCTTGGACTTTGTAGTAATAAGGAAGAAGAGGGTTCCTCTCTGAAAATGTATATAAACACAACTTCAGAGCATGTGGCCAGCTTAAGCTCTTGTCGGGAAAAAGATGCTATGATTTTAACACAGCTTCTCTACCAGAACTTATTTTGGGAAGAATAATCATGTTAATGCAGAGAAGATACTCAAAGGAATAAAACTCAGTGGTCTTTTGAAACAGAGAGGGAAAGCAATATGGCTTATCTGACAACAAATATCTCCCTGCAAAGAATCAAATCCGGTGATTAAAAAGTGTGAACCTGTGATTTAGGCTTCTGAAAGAAATGAGATTCAATTAACAATCAGACCAGAAGACACTTTACTGGAATTAATTTCTTGTGTTGAAAGCCTGAGAGCAGGAAACAATTATAGCGGTGATGCAGAAGATGAGCTGTGTCTCCTTGGTAAAACTTAGATACTGCACAATAATCACACAAACTACCTTTTTAAATGCTGTCACTGTTCAACAGTTCTGCTGTAACTAATAGTGCCATTGTCAAACTTTGCCATGGTCAGTATTTCACGTTTTTACTTTGATTTGACTTCTCTCATTTCTCTCTTGTAGAATGTCCTTTAATACCAATGTCATTGATAATTAGATGATTTGTCAAATATGTTTTGCAGACATATTTCATGTTCTCCAAGAGATTTTTTAAATTTACTTGTATATATTCTAGGTTTGATCATATACTTGGTAATTTTAACAAACCCAGACATCTCACAATAAACAAATGTACATTTATCTGCGGCTCTCTGTATAGATTTTCCAATGTGGTTAGAGTTTATTCTCATGTATATTCCTACCAGCTATACTAAAGGAAGATCATATCAACTGCTGGAAATTTGGAACAACTTTATGACTGCAATAACAGGGCAACCAATAACTATTTTCCAGCATTAAGAAAGCCACACACATTCAAATGTCAGTCACTTAGTGGCATCAATAAAGAGTTGGTTCTATATGTCAGTGTCATGTAAATGAGATTTTCTAAATAAAGTTCTTCCTCCTCCTCACCAGTTAAGCCAAGGTGAAGTTACACCCTCTACAGAACTTTGATGTACCAGGGAAGAAATTAAATAAAAGTAGTTGCATGTGAGGCATCCTGGATAAATAATAATGAAAATATCAAACCTTCAAGAACTAGCAGTTAACCACTAGATATCATCTAACTGGTGAGCTTGAAATGAGTAAAACTGGGTACTTCATTACACCATCAGACTGATTTAGATGATAGAATGAGGCTAGATTGTTTCCTGTTATTATAGAAGTTGGAGACTTGGATAACTAAAGGATAACTAAATGTTAGAGCAACTCTTCCACTGCAGTTCAGCTGTTTCTTGAAGCACTGCTTTTATTTTCAGATTTGCTGGTAATACCAGTGAATTCTGGTCCAGAAGGATTTGTGCTACTGTCTCAGTAACAATCAGATCTTGAGTGAATTGAAAAATTGTTCTAGGATATTGTCTCTTTTTACAGTACTTACTTCTTGCAACAACTTAAAGCAAACAAATTGAAAAAATAAATCTATTAAACATAAACCTTGGAGTACCCCCATGGAATGAAGTTATATGATGAGGCTAGAGTTCTCTGTGCCAGGTAGTGGGAAGAGAGAGTGCCAAGCAGAGAATGAATGGTGGAAAATTGGCATTTAAATAATTGTAAAGGAAAACAGAGATTGCAATATGCTATCATTAAAATGTAGGCTTTCAAAATCAAAAGCTGGTTGCAATTTCGACAATTCTAAATTGGCAGGTGGCTGCAAACAGAATTATACTTTTCATCTTCTCTGGAAGTGGTAGTTAATAACTCTTAGGCATTTTTGGCTTGTGGGACTCCAAAAACAAATCAGTGTGCCTAGATGAGATAGTAATGGTGCCAGTATGAACCAATTCAAAGCAGTATGGTAAGGAAAACTCTAAGTTATATGAAAGAGTTTGTAGATGAAGGAAACTATAGAGGAAGCAAGAAGAAGAGAGAACCCTGGTGAGATCTATTTAACTGGCATTAGTATAAATGGTTCTGTGAAGTGAGGATTTTTTAAGGTGCAATTCTGTCTTTCCTACTAAAAAAAAAAAAAAAAAAAAAGCATGGACCTGCAAAGTAAAATTCCATATATTGCCAGTTTGTGGAAGAAAGACATGCTCTGTCCTGTACCAGGAGCTGCAGCCGTGCATAGCCTTCCCACAAACACAAGACAGGGAAGTCTGTTTCTTCTGGGAAGGTTTGAGAGAGAATAGACAAATTCTGAACATCTTTCTATTAACTTACTGTCACAAAGAGAAACAAAAATATTGGCTTTTAAGTGAAATGCTGTCATCTGCAAAACCATGGAGAGTAGTGCATGTGTATTTCTTAAATCATTGCAAAAGTATTATGTCACCCAACAGATAGCCCTTAATTTTAGATTAAAAATTAAACATGAAACACTAGCCATGTAAGTTAAATAGAATCATAGAATCATAGAATAGTTAGGGTTGGAAAGGAACTTAAGATCATCTAGTTCCAACCCCACTGTCATGGGCAGGGCCACTTCACAGTAAACCATCTTACCCAAGGCTTTGTCCAACCTGGCCTTGAACACCACCAGGGCTGGAGCATTCACAACTTCCCTGGGCAACCTATTCCAGTGCCTCACCACCCTAACAGTAAAGAACTTCTTCCTTACATCCAATCTAAACTTCCCCTAAGTTTTAACCCGTTACCCCTTGTCCTGATGCATACAATCAAGAAAAAAATCTGTGATAAGCCATATAATCAAACTGACCTACATGGCAAAATGCCATATAAAATTATTGCAAAAATATGAGTAACAAATTAAATATGTTTCCAAACAGACCTGATAAGGAAGTACTCATTTTTAAGGAATGCTGCGTTGTACTGCTCATTAAAAAATTCTCAGCACAGCTATACTGGAAAATCTATTTTGATTAAAGATGACATTCACAGCAATACTAGAGAAAAATTTGTATAACTGTTTGGCATATTTATATTATATATGTATGTAATCACACTGTTGCATTTTTTTACTTTTAGACTAAAAAACCCAAACAAATGTCAAGAGAAAATGCAGTCTTTTCTTCTGCTGTCTTATTAAGAGCTAATGTTATTTATGTTGTTAATCTTTTGGTTGAGTTCAATTTTCTAATTCAGTTCATTTATACTGAACACACAGAATTAAATATCAGCTCTTTATGTATATTACAGATGTCAAGAAAAAAATGCTTGCATGGGAAAAGAGCAACGGTCAGTGAAAACCCTCCTGCAGTAGTATTATAGATTTACTAATTCATACTGTACTCTAACAAAGGCACTTTGGATGCATGCCATCTGGAAATAACTGCTCCTGTGGGGAACAGCAATGTGTTTGAGTGTTATCTTCTAAAAATTCATGGCTTACCTTGTTTTTTAAAATGCCAACACTAAAATTACCTTAGAAAGTAGAAAGACAATCTTGCAAATGCCTGGAGACAGTAACTTCATTACCTCATATGGTACGTAAGTATGAAATGTTACTACTGTTACGTTAAGCTTCATATACAAAAAGAAACAATAGGATTTGAAATATAACAGGAATTCCTGTGAAAATTTATTTTCCCTCATCAATGCATTCTGATCTCTCCTTCCTTGCTAATTTTTTGTTTTGACAAAACAGGTTTTTGAAAACTCTCAATTTTTTTCTTGTTTGCTGATTTTTAGCTGAATCTGCTCATGAAGAGTACAAATGATTTTAAAGTGTCATGAAAATATTAGATTTTTTTAAAACAGGCTTTAAATATGGTCTTCAAAACCACATAAGAATCAAGTCAGTAGTTACTTCTTATTTCTGTGAAATGTAGCTTTCTTACCATTTATGTTAGGATCCATTTAGAAGCTTGTTTTGTACTTATGACCTGTAATTTGGGTCACCCCAAGGATCTTCAAGGCATTAAATTCAAACTGCGGAATCCTAAGTTTGCACCTGAACTGTAGGATTTGATGCTGGATGGCAGCTGAGAAAAAAACTCCATGTGTTTAATCCTGCTGGTTTAACACACGTCTTACCTTTATGGGACATGATTCCTTCAATAGAAATTGCATGGACAAGAACCTGTAATGCATTCTAGGTACTATAGTGTGGTCAGGATGCTATCCAGAAACACAATATTCAGTTTTGTTTTTGTTAATTCCTTTTCATCATAACAAATGCAAATCCAGAAAGACAGAACAGAAATAACATCTCAACCCTTTATGGAGGTACTGATAATTAAGAACCTGCCACCTGTCTCTTCATCACTCTAGCTGGACAGCACTCTGGTTGATGGGAGTGTGCTATTTTCTGTCTACTCTCTTGGTCCTATCTCTGATGTAACTGCAGACCCAAATGTAAAGATGAAAGAACAAAGAGTCTTGCAAAACACAGTTCCCTGCCTGTTTAATTTAAATTACCCTAAATTGTCTCATTCATGAAAATTGTTTTGTCTGTTCTGACATGACACTAGATAAAGAAGAGCTTTTATTTGCACAATTTTCCTTTCAATTAACATTTGCTCTTGCTTGGGTTTGTAGCTGTTATCACTTTCCTTAGTTTGTTATAGTTTAATGAAAGGATTAGTGCACTTAGGATTGGGACATACAAAATCACTTCTGAGGTGGAGATCTCACCAACCTTGATACCCCTCTTTCTCTGACCATTAACCTTTTTTCCATATTTTCACCAGAGATTGTGTAAGGCATAATATGGCATCTTATGTGATTTGTTGTAAAGATGTTATCAGAACTGTCTGCTAATACTACATTCTTATGACATGTGTAGCATGTTTTTTTCTAAGAGATTGACTTCCAGTATTTATTGTTTATTAGACTATCACTGAAAGTGTTATCTATAAAGATACATGATTAATTTAGTTCTCATACCACATATACAGATGTGGTAACAATACAATTAAGCAGAAATAACCTCCAGTGTCAAGGAGGTGCGGTTAAGGAACATCAAGTCATCTCACTAGTTCTGAACTTGTTCTGAAAATGAACATGAGCCGGCTTCAGTGTGCGCTTGCAGCCCAGAAAGCAACCGTATCCTGGGCTGCATCACAAGGAGCGTGACCAGCAGGTCGAAGGAGGTGATCCTGCCCCTCTACTCTGCTCTCGTGAGACCTCACCTGGAGTATT
>JBCJKH010029687.1:0-15289 GCA_039877255.1 Loriculus beryllinus | reverse complement strand
GACAAAGTTCTAGAAGTTATATGTGAAGAATACAGTGCAGAAGAGAAAGCTTCTATTAAATCCTCTTCTCATCTTCTCTGTATCTTGCTGTCCATATCTTGTGGCCATTTGCTGTACAATAGTTAAGATGCATAGCTGTTAGGGTCAGGAAAACAGGTCATGGACTCCTACCTGTATGCACTGATTATTCCTTTGTTCCCTTCATCTAACGATACATGAAATTAGAAAACTCTCAATGTTGTAACCTGAAGCTCTATCAAACAAAGAGGTGATTGTAGCTGGGTCTAGGACTTACCTGCCTGGGCAAGATGTGGCATTCTCTGGAGTCCTGATTCCTTATCTGCAGTTCATGAGCTGGAGACCTGTCTGGATTTTGTGCAAGTTATTGCTGCTGGTTGAATGCCAGTGTGTAGAATGGGAGATCCCCTTGTGAAGTTTCTTCCAAGAACTAAATTCATTCTTATCAGAGAATTTGAAGGTTAACTAGTTATGTGCTTTAACTTCTAAAAACCCAGTCTGGGGCAGTTTAAAGAGATCTAGTACGGAAATAAAATAAAATCCTGATCACCTCAAATTTGGTGTTTTTAAAGTAAATTGTATTGAGTCATTAGCTCCTTTGGAAAAGTGGATTATCCTAAAATGTTGGAACAGCTCCTTTATTTTCATCAAAGAGTCATAACCAGAATACAAGAGGAATTCCATGAAAATTATCCAGGTGAAGGAGAATAGAAACTGACCTAAAATATTGCCTTAATGATGGATAAGTTATCGGCTAAAAACGGCAGCATGTACTTGAGACTGCTTTTTTCTCTGAACAACATCCAAACTTTTAGACATGACTTTAAATATCTTGAAGTGATTTCTGAAATGGTCATTTTATTCAATATTTTCATGAGAATGATCAAATTTTTATAATACACCTTTTGGAAATCCTTTTTACTCAAAGCAAGTGTGTCTGTTTGTCATAAGCAATGCTCAGGTTGTTTTAGGAAAACTTACTACAATTCTTAGGTATGCAGATATTAAAAAGAAGCAAGATTTTCTCCAATCTACTATAAAAAGCTAATGTTATCTTTAAATGACAAACAGAATGGAATTCTAATGTATGTGGGAATTTGAGAAAACCAAACATTGAACATACTACAAAACCCCCTTGGAACAAGACACAAGGCAAACGTAGGTATTCCTTGTGCAAATTTCAAAAGGCATCTTAGACTATTGCAGTAAGATGGAGTTGAAAATTGCTAGTGTCAAACCCTGAAATGTTGTGAGTTTGTCTTTAAAAAATCAAGCTGCAGTAACTTCTTGTTGACTTTTATTTTGCCTTTTGACATCCTCTTTCCTCCCCCTCCTCCTCTATAAAACTAAATTACTTTAGAAAAGGGGCCTTGAAGAGAAACATCAAATACTATGAGATTCATAATATAGTCTTAGGAGCTGGCAGCATAAAAGGAGGGGGTATTTGCAAAGGCTCCCTAGACAGCAGTGAATAGAGTGGGCCACCAGAGCAGTTAAATCAGGCTTCTGTTCTGGATCACCTTATTCTCCATTGGAGTCACTTCTCCACTGCCTGTAGAAAGAAACAGTCTCACCAGGCTGAAGTTAGCTTTTGTGACTAGCTCTTCAAGTGAACATGAAGAGAGGCTTTTAATGTGAGTAGCTTCACTTCTAATCCCACATGCCTGTAGTGATCTCAAAATACGCAAGGGCTGTAATTCTGCCCTGAATCAGATACAGTGGTCCAGCCTACCAGAGAACTAACACATGTGCTAACATGTCCATACTGAATAGTTGCTGCTGGATACCTGCCTGAACTTGAGAAAGCGGTGATAAACAGGTTTGTGACAGACCGTTTGATATGCTGTGACGCTAATGGCTTGAAAGAGTGCTCAGTAGGTAGAGAACCGCTGTGCAGAATTAGTCAGTCACCAATATGCTCACAGCACCGTGCTAGTAGTAGGCTGCGAATTTGAGCCAGACGGTTGGTGTGCTCTCCTGTAGGCATCCAGACAAGCCTGCACTGAGATGACATTTGCTTCACTACAGATATGTCACGGATCATTTTTCACAGCCCTGTTGAAGTGGCTTATTTATTATCATCTGTTCTGGTGTTATATCCTGGACATGGGAGAACTGTTTACTGTACCACAGTGCCAGGAATTCCTTGTTACTGTGCAATCTGACTCCAGGAGAAGGCTTAGGATAGGGCTCAATGCTTTCCTCAAGGCTGCCACTACAAAAGCAGAGCACTATGGATTGAACAGATGAGGCAAATCCCAGGAGTTACAGCAGAAGTTAGTGGTTTGGTATTTAAGTAAGTGAGCTCTAAGTGAACAGGTACTGGGTTCACCACCATTCCACTTGCCCCCGCTTTAGAAATCAAATGCAAAATTGTAGCCAGCAGAACAGCTCAGCCTTGGATGTAGGCAGCTCTGTTGTTAGACCACTTGAGATTTGTTGAAGTCACATTATCAAGAATAGTGATTCTCAGCTACACTCTAATGGCATGCAAAGCTATGCTGCTTTAAAAGGTTGGTGAGCGATGCAGGGCAGTGTGGTAGTCCAGAGAGTATTCAGAAAGCTGACAGTGATCCATGAACAAAATGCCAGGGAATTTCTGCCATTACTGGCCTAGAGCATGAGGAGTTTTCAGTGTTACCTTCCACAGGGAAAGGGGTTAATGAGTTTAAGGAATGGCAACAGGACCTGGCTGTTGTGTTTTCTAGGCTTACTGTATTGTTCTTACATTTGTCTTCCCTTGCTCTGTATCAAAATAACATTCACAACCCTTGAATATTGTAAAACCATGTTTCTGGGAAAGTCACTCACCTTTCTCTGGTCTGCTTGTCTGATTTGATTTGTGTTGCTATGCTAGAATAATATTTCCCAAAATCTCTATCAGTATGATCAATTAAGTTATTGGCAGAATATGTCATCCAGGATGACTCTCTGGTGTTACTAGGAAGGAAATGGATTGATCTTCATTGAAACCAAGCTACTGCAAATGTCAGTTACTATGGGTAAAATCACAATGCTGTATGCTTCAGAAAATAAAGCTTGATCTACTGCAGAACACTTGCATTCAGTGCATAGGTTTTAAAGAGACCCAACTTAAGAATTGTAGAATAGTTTGGGTTGGAAGGGACCCTAAAAGTCATCTAGTTACAAGCCCAGTGCCATGGGCAGGGACACCAGACCAGGTTGCTCAAAGACCCATCCAAGAATACATTTGTTTCTAGTTGTCATCTGTATGAAGGTGAGACGAAGAGATTCCAAACAATAGCGTGTCTCCATTGTGCCAGGTCTTGTGCAAACACATGCTGATCACTGAAAGAATTTGTGATTGAAACAGCAGGCAACAGCAGTTGTCTTTTCTCTAGTCTGCAGCTAGGAGGTAGGATAGGTGGGTTGCCTGAGTTTACATAGAGGGGCACTGATCCCTGTTTTCCTTAAGCCCAGAGCTTTAGCCATTTCCCGCTTCTGCCGTGCCCACTACAGCCCAGTCTAGGACTGGAGCAATACGGGCTGGGACATACTGCAAGGAACCCTCCTGTGATTTATGTGCTGGGTGCCAGCTGGTGAAATGAATGGCCAGCAGTCTACTTGACTAAAGAGAGAAGGTGAGTGGTCTGCCTGAGGATTTTTGTTTACGTAGGAGCCCTTGGGTCAGAAAAGAAGAGGGTGCTGGTTTGCTGCAGCAGCTAAACCCAGTCTCGCTAGGGCAGCTGCTGGAGGGACAGCAGCGCAAGTTCCCCAGTACAAAAGTAGGAGAAGCTGCATATCTAGGGCTGACTTCCCTGCTTTTCTTAGGAGATGTTAATGCTGCCCTGACCACCAAGGTGGCTTTTGGGGCAAGAGGAGATTTTGTCTAAACGGTAACCACTGAGGGGAGGCCAGTAAGGTGCTTTTTTTGTTTTGCTTTTCCTCAACATGAAGCTACATCTTGTTCTTCCATTGGCAACAACAGAGGTTTTCTTGTCAGAGCAGTCAATGATGGGGTAAGAGCAAGAATTCAAGCAGCTAGTTAGAATAAATGATCTGGGGCTTGAAGCAATGAAGTGGTATAAAGTGTTAAAAAATGGGCTGAAGACAGCTATTTGAAGAAGTGTTGTCACATACTGAGAAATTTGTTTTGCCAGCTAGTTGAAATCCAAATATTAAAGTTAAGGTTGTTTTTTCTTTTAAGCAACTGTAGCATGAATGGAAAATTTATGGAAGATGTTGAGACTTTGTTCTTTCTAAAAAATGGAGCCTTGTTACTGAGCCAGGACATGAAAAGTGGCTAGAAAGAAAACTAAACCAAATTAATCTGTTCTAATCCAATAGAATACAAAAGTAGGCAGAAAACAATGATAGAAAAAATGAACTCAGATTTATGATTCTTTTATTATAATGTAGGAGTAGTTAGTAACAAAGGAAGCTCATTTTGCTTTGTTTATTTTATGATGTTTGAATTAGCAGTGTCCTCTGAAAATAACACACCTTAGGCAACAGAGTACAGGTTTTTCCAGAATGTGTTTAAATATTCTTATTTCTTGTGTGCTACTAAAAAGGGAAAATTAAAATATGCCAACAGTCTCTGAATTCTAACCTCCTTTTTCAGATGTTTAATTGCCAAGCACAAGTGAGTAGCTGTTGGAAGATTTAATATCTGCTGCCCGTATTATTTCTTATAAGCGTTCACTCTTACCTGATAGGTAAATAACTGCAATAGTTATGTAGTGTGTAAACATCAGTCCAGTTAGGCAGTTAGGATTATCCTCCACTATTACTGAAGTTAGCCGGTGAATCAGAGTCATTCTGGGCTCACACCTATATAACCAGGAGCAAAAATTGGCCTGTCTTCTTAATGAAAAGTCATTATGCATTAGGACAGACTGTATTAATTATTTATCTCTCTTTCCACATGATGTGACCAGTCTTTCATGAACTCATGGTCTGTTCCAACCAAATTTGACAGTGGCTTGGGATTTATGAAGTGTCTGGGAAGTTCTCAAAAGCAGGTGGTGAGGTAGAAATGAGAAGGTTTCCATGCTGCAGGATCCAGAACATGGAGCCCACTCCTTGCCTTCCATCTGCAGTCTCTCCACCCTGGCTGCACCATGCCTCCTTTCCGAGCTCCAGCCTTCACCACCTTTCCAACCTCTTCTGTTTAGCTGGGCTCATTTTTCTGCAGGTTAGTGAGTTGAACCAACACAGAGAGATAGGAGTCAGTCTCCCCTCCACACACACCCACCACACCACGCCAGTGTTGTGGAGTTTGTCCCCTGTGCCCAGCCATGGTAAAACACTTGGGTGCTCACACAGTCCCCTCTGTTGGCCTGGGAATGTGAAGCAGAAACAGCCTATTTGGGACGTAGTAGGGTCTGGGTCTGCAGTCATGTCTCACAGTTTGAACAGAATCCAGCTGATCAGGAGCCTTGGGAGTGTTTTCTTCTCTACCTGCTCATCATTTTACAATTGCTAGACCTACCGTGCTGCAGGAAACAAGGTAAAATCTGAATTGGTGGAAAACCTTTGGTTCCTCCACTGGCCTTGGAAATGTTACAGGAATTAGCTGAGATACTAACAGCAGAAATGGCTACTGTACCAGCAGAAGCAATAAAAGGCACAGAAAGAGTCATCTGGGTTTCTGCGAGCGCTGTGC
Source organism: Loriculus beryllinus (assembly GCA_039877255.1). Classification (NCBI taxonomy): domain Eukaryota; kingdom Metazoa; phylum Chordata; class Aves; order Psittaciformes; family Psittacidae; genus Loriculus; species Loriculus beryllinus. Next base: position 9,642 of record JBCJKH010029687.1, on the reverse strand, counting down.
CTCACGGCTTAAAAAGTGTCTCAACACTGGTTGTAGGATGCTGAAATAAGTAACAGTACTATTTGCTATGACCCTGCAGTGGTTCTCGTTTGATCGAGCAAAACCCAAATGCACACATTTTATTATTTGTGTGATGCTTATGTGCATGGCTGTTGCTGTGGCAAACCATAGCACTTTGTTTAAATCTGTTACTTGTAGATTCAATGGTTTTAACTAATTTCATTTGTGCAGCATACTGCAGTACCTTTCTCTTGTATTTAGGGAGCAATATACTGCTCGTGGCTAATTTTAACATCTCTCTTCCTGTGCACAGAAAGCTAAAAGGTTCTGCTTTCTTGGCAGAAACCAGCAGCGAGTTCAAATCCTATTAAACTTGAGTCAGTAGGGTGATTTCTATTGCAATGGGAGAAGTATTCAGAGGAAACAATTGTACCAAGCCCACACTTAAGGCAGCGAAAAAGATTTATCTGCTGAAAGACTGTAGCCTCATTTTAGAAAGTGCCTTAACCTCCTGGGTGTTCAGAAAACCTTGGACACCTATAAGTGAGGTTTTGTCATGTGGAGCTCATTATAGCTTTGGGATGGAATGAAGCCTAGAGCTGCCATTCAGCCCTTCAGCCCTATACAAAGGGATACCAAATCCAAGGTCCATGTACCAGATATGCTGTCTGTACCCTCTGTCTTTCTTGGGGGTCCCAGGAGTCTGTCAGTGTCATGTAATGGGAACTGTCTTGGTCCTGGTGACCCAGCCACAGCAAGTGGCTTGTCCTGTGACACCAGCCTTACCACCCAGTTTCCCACTCATCCCGCCATCTTTCCAGGAGGGTGCTCACCAGGTAGCTCACTGTCAGAAAAACAGCAGTATCAACTGTGAGGGCATTTTAAGTGAATGTCTGGCAGATTGTTGGATGAGGTACACTGACAGTACCAAGATCAGCCACCACAGCTGAAACTCATGTACTTCGTCTTTTATCTCCATCATTAGTTCTAAGGAAGGTTGTTCTCACAGTCCTGCCTCAATGCTTCTGTTTACTTCACAGGGCATGGGAGCATGTTGCAAATTAATACTGATGGAAATACAAGGAGAAAAATGTACAAGTTCTCATGTCATATCTGTTTGCTCTGGCACTATGCTGAGTCTCACTTTTCCCTGTTTCTGTTGTGTAATGGTATTCCATGTCCTCTTGCTCTGTTTTTTCTTGTTGGTCCACCTTTGCTAAACATCCATATTAATTCAATCAACAAGTAAACCATTAAATGAGGAATCCTGCAGTTTAAATATGAAACTGATTCATGCAGGAAGTGGGTTTTTTCTTTGTTTTAATGAAAACAGTCTCAGCAGCTCACAGACACAAAAAAACCCACACATGGAAAATGTGCATAAGCTCTTTGTGCTTCAGCTTTGAAGAAAATGTTTATGTTGTGCCATGGTTAATACAAATTAAATTATTGTTAAATTCCCAAATGACTTTTTGTTGTGTGAAGATGGGATAGGCCCATGCCTTTCTTTATTTGTAGGAACAAGCAGAAAGCAGAAAATGGTCTTGCTGAAATTATTTGTTGTTTTGATTTACAACCATGAAAGGGAATGGCATTTTCAGAGCTCTGTGTATGCCTGTATGTGGGCAGTTCACATTTCTATGGTTAGGATGTAAGATTATTCCTAGAAAAAAAAAAAAATGGAACTATCTTCTATCACACTTTAAATACTCATCGGAAGTTTGATCCCAGCACTAACCAGTCAGGCTTTGCTGTTATTCATTTATGAAATAAGTGGCTAATGTGTGCAGGCAATAAATCTTCCAAAACCTCATAATTTTAAGCATACTTCAGCATTTTTTCTGTTCTTTTCCCTAAAGTGTCTAAAATTTACATTGAACTTCTGAATGAACCAAATATGAATGATACACAGTTTAAGTATAGTCTACCTATATTCTCTCTGAAACTACCAGTCTTGCTTAAATGAATAGCAGTTTCCCGATTTAAAGCATTGACAGAGGTTAGAACATTAATATACCATTTTTCCCTTTTACTTCGTGACTCCCAGATTCTGTCGTGCTTTCTGGGAGGATGGGTTAAGTTACATTTTTAAATTTAAAAGTTCAAGTTCAATTTATTTGAGCTGACAGGTCCCTGATCAGGAGAGATGGATACCATTTCTAAGTGCTAGTTTCATCATCTTTGCAGCTATAGGTTCACCTGTGGCTTTGGAAACAATGTTTTAACAGCAGTCTCAATATAAAAAAAAAATTGAGGAAAGAGGAATCTGCTCTCCTTACTACTTCCTACCTCTACAGTCCATCTGCAGTGGGCTAGAAGAAATTATTGCTGATAAGGAAATTATACCAAATGCCTTTTGCACTGATAGGGTGTCTAGAGGTCAAGCTGAGGGTCCAGGTCGCTTTTAGCTAAATTAAAGAAAGAATGAAAACAATTACTTCTCTGTATAAAACCATATAGTACTTTACCAAAGGTAAAAGCAAGTTGTGCCACTATCCTTACTTATAGCCAGAGACCCTTAAACACCTACAAGTCAGAGCAAATGAGTAAGCTTTGTAGCATGACCTGCGGGGTCTTTGGGACCAGCATGGAATATTCTAAAACCATGAAAGAATCTGTCTCCATAAACACTTCTTTATCTTTCACTTTGTAGCATTTTGACAATCAAAAGCTCAAAGTCACAAGCCTTTCTTCTCTCTACTAAAATTATCTGGTTTTTTGTGTGTGTTATAAACTTTATTCGGTTTTTGTTCATGACTTCTGGCTTATTTTTATTCTCTGCAAGCATGAACAATCAAAATTTCTTTTCAGTAAGATCACTGGAATTTTCCCAGGAATGTGATAACTTATGATCTTGAGAAAATTTAGACTTCTTCAAAATTTCTATTTCACAAGAAAACAGACTCTTTAAACTTTTTAGACTCTTCTGTTGTCATAAAAACCCCATCAAAAATGTCAGAAAAAATAGCTAAAATTCAGTGAGTATTCGGGAAATATTTGCTACAGTAGTTGAGATTTTTAAAATAAAAAAAAAAAAAAAGAAAAAACCATACCTTTCTGAGCATGCAAGATTTTATGGTGCAGTAACTTGAAAAATTCAGTTAATGTTCATAGTAATAGGAGAAGTTTAAAATCAGCAACTAAGGGATGAACATATAGGCTAGGGAATTCCATGGAAAATACTGAAGGCTTAGTATTTCAGTTCTATATTACCTGTTGCACTTGTGGAACTAGGAGACTGCAGGTCACAAGGGATAGTGAATTCAGCCCTTGCTTCTAAAGAGGAGTTGTGATTCCCAGAAAAGATGTGCTTTTGTCTGAAAGAAGCCTTGGCGTCTGCATGATGTACTGGAATGTGTTGCCTTACTTGCAAAGCTGGAATTGTGTGTTATGTTCATGATTTTATTTCAGGGTTTTTTTCCATTTTAGTTTTCTAGAGGTTTTAAACTTGATTTTATGTGTCTGCTTAAAACTGCATTGAAAATAGCCTCGTATACCTTTTTACATGCATATCATTTCCTTCAGCATTTAAGGAAACTTCAGTGTTCTTGTTAGGTGTGACTATTTTCTGTTTTCTTCTTGGTTTTCTGGACTTGAGTAGTCTTTTCTTATATGAGAAGGTTGTTTTGATTTCTTTTGTTTTCCTTTCTTTTTTTCCCTCTCTCTCTGTACCCTCCCATGAAATTCAACTAGCAGAACCAAGATTTTTGTCTCTGTAATCATACATTGTCAACAATGACAAGAGGTGTAATTAGCTTCATAACCAGACTCTATCATGAATCACAATCTCTCAAATGTTTAATTCCATTGGCTGTGAGTCCAGACAGCTACTCATAATTGCCAAGTACAAAAACTCAAATGAGACTGACTTGTGAAAAAGTGTTAGTCTCCTGTTTAGGTTTTAAATAGTCATCTTTCTATAGCAAAGATTCAGTCTCTCTAAAATCATCATATTTGCAAGTATCAGCCTCAGATTTCAATAGGGAAGGGTTTTTATTTTTTAAACTTGTTTGGGGTAAATTCTTACTCTCTGCAAGGTTAAAAGTGGCTGCCACTTACACAGGAAGAGAGCATGAGAGAATACAGCTTACTGGATTTGTCTGAACAAGGCTGAGTGGATTGGGTAAAGCCTAATGAATTAAACAGGCTTTTGAAAAATCACTGGTATTTTAAACAGCAACTTTGGATTTGGTCATTCACTCCAAAGACTTACAGTGTTGCGGTAGGCCACTGTTGGAGGCTCTAGCTGTTAAGAATAAGGGTCAAATCTTGGTGCCATGGAAATGAACAACAAAAGTCCCACAGATCTCAGGAAGGGGCCAAGATTTAACCCAGAATCCAGCTTTTTTTCCCTTATCCAAAGCAGACACTAAAATGCAAAACAATTGTAGGAGAGAGTGAAGGAGAGAATTTTCCAGGCAAACAGGCATTAATCAAACAAGCCATTTTACATTTATAAAAAAAAAAAAAAAAAGAAGACATAATAATGAGGGCTTACTCACAGTTAAGGGAATTTTTATGTCCCAGGGTTTTTCCAGTTTTGCCAGATGCTAAGTCGAAAACAAGGCAGGAGAAGGCCATAGAAAGAAATATCTTGGCTACTCCTACACTGTGCAGAGAATTAAGCCTCTCAAGTTCTTGAGCTAGTTTTTAAGTATTATATGTCCAAAGGGGAACAGCAGAAAGAAGCACAGAATTGTAATGTAAGTATAAGTGGACCCAGATCAACAGGAAGCTCGCTATAATTCTGACAAGCTTTAATTTGCCAAAACCTTGTTTGTGCTGCAGTAGTTTCTCTGTATCCCCACAGTGCAGATGTCTTCAGGAGTAGGAGGAATGCTCCTCCCATTCCAGTTTCCTAGAAATGGATGAAAGCTTAAAGATTTCTAAACGCAGCATTTCTTTTCCCCACCAGCAGACCTCATTCTCAATTGAAAATTTTCGTTTCCCTTTGCAAAAGTCTTTTACAGTTCTTGCCACTGGGGGCAATCTAATACAGATATTGAGGTGGCCGGTGCTGCTTCTGGTTTGCAACTACAGTCTTGTGCAGCTCGTTCAAGTTCAACCATGTAACTTGAAAGAAATGATACAGTAAGGCCAGATAAAAAACACATCTACTGTGTTTCACTAGAAAATGAGGCGATATTTATCTCTGAGTAAAAAGGATAGATGATAGCAACTTGAAGATTTAAATTGATCCAAGTATATGATGCTAAAGATCCTAAATGGTTTCAAATTGCGGAAGATTATCTTGTAATTTGTATATATTGCTTCTGTAGGCTGCTGAGGAAGCTAATTGCGATACATCCTGTGGTTAAATTATCATCTTTCTCAATGACTGAAGATCATAATTTTATCTTTAGGTGAGTTTAATGCTACCCATCTGTTGCATTCATTTGTATGCTGGTGCAGTGCTGACAAGCCTCCTGTTGTTCACTGTACAATTTGTGTCATCCAACGAGGTTAGTGGAAGATCCACCTCTTTGAAACTACTATATAGGAAACAAGCTTAGCCCCAAGAGAGCAGCTCTTCTTTATTTTCCTTTTTTTCTTTTTTGAGTGTGGCCAGTTATTACCAGCTGAGGCTGGAAACAGGAGGCTCTTGGGCTTTGCTCATGTAGATTCTGACTGACCTGACTGCACACTTACAAATAACAAACTAAGCAGTATCAAAGCAGGTACTTATTAACTGCACAGCTGTAGTGGAGATGAGATATCCCTGTGGTGCTGGGGAAAGCTGGTTATTTTGTTGTACAGCATTTGCCTTGCTGCACCGCAGCTCCCTGGTAAGAGCAGCCTACACAGGATGACTGCTGAGAAAAAGGGATTGCTGCTTGCTCCGGTTTGCCCTCACTGGAGCACCAGCACCTGCAGGAGCAGTTGCATGCACCGACTTCTTTAACTGGCATGTCAAATACAGATCAGAGAGACTGCTAGGGAAGCTTTTGTTTCCTTAAGCAGAAGGGTAAAACAGTGGAAGGATTTCTTAATTGCCAAATGATTATTTTTAATACAATCAGTGGGAAAAAGGAGGGCCCTGTGAAAGACCATGCTAATTCTGCATATGTAGCATCCTGTTGGATAGCTTGGGACTGATGCTAGAGGGCAACAGGCCCTTGTGCTACCTTCTTCTCTTCTCCTTTTGATATTCTCTCATAGCTCTTTTCTAGCACAAATTTGGATCTCTTGCATATGAGATCATATTCTTAGCTTGCTAAAGTGAAAAGTGTGTTGGGATTGACAAAAAGAAGATGCACATAACTACAAAGAGAGGATAGGAGCAGATGTAGTCTAACAAGCAAAAAAACCCCAAACCTAACAACAGACCACAAACAAAAGAATAATCTGAATGTGTATGGTTTATTTTCTAAGTGCTCACACTTTAGTGCTGTATTTCTGACTGGCCCAAATGAGACAACATGGCAATAATGGGAAAAGTGCTCTGTAATAAGGAATGAAGTCCAAGAGAAAAATGAGGTAAAAAGGAGAAAGTATCTTCTCAATCTTGTGTGCAGAATCAGTTTAAGGGGAAGTGAGACCAAACCCCTGCATCTAAGTATAGCCTCCAAAATTCTTAAGGAGTATTTAGTTTGGGTTTAGGCCTAACTTCAGATTGGATGAAACTCCAGGTTGTCTCCCAAAATTTGTCACTGTTCATGCTAATTAAAGGATAGATGTTAGGGCTTGTCTGTATTCAGCAACAGAAGATGAAGCGAAGGAAACTTCTTGATGCTCTCCTTAAAGTCAGTAATGACATCTGATATCAACACACTCAAGTAAATGTTGGATTTGGAGACTAGGGCAGGAACATTGCTAGGCTTCAAGTTGTGGCAGTTATGCTGCATAAAAGGCATTTTCCAGGGGAAGTGGCCAGATATTTGGGCTGCTGGATGATGAGGTGTGAAGATGGATATGTGATAAGAAGAGGGGAGATGAGGAAGAGGTATTAATTATTGGCAGCGATACTGGCTGGGTATGGCAGTGCTGTTGGACAATTTGTGGATGGGAGTCATGAACCATTTTAGGAGGAAACCTGTCAGGTAAAAAACCTGCTAACATATTCCTGAGCCTCTACACAAATTTGGAGGTTTTCTGAATGTCGATGGTTACTTGGCTGTACAGCAGCTCTTGCTTTTTAAACATTGAAACATGAGACAGTGTTACCTTCTGCTAATGTTCTTTATGTTAAGTAACCTTTAAAAATAACTAACCTTTACAAATAAGTATGCTAACATCTGTGGGAATGGCAGCTTCCCACACTGGCCAGGTCTCCAGACAAGGGGAGGGAAGCATGGGAGAGACTGCCGGTCCTCACAGGTGGGGTTTGGTTAATGTATATGGGTGACCCTGACTGAGGTAAATTAGTTTGTCTAAAACTTTGGAAGCTACTTCTGAAATCCAAGTGTCAAGGTTGATTCTGTAAATTGTGAGGTCATATATGTAAAACCGGAAGTGAGCTATTTCTCAGCTGTGTTATAGCAGCATTCACATCCTGGGCTGGATGACATGGCTTGAGACAGATTTCTAACCAGTTGGAAAGGCTGGACAAGGTCATGCATGCCTGAGCGCTCTTTGGCCTAGTAATCTGTACAGTGTTTTCCTATGCACATAGGATGGTGGCTACCCCAAGAAGTGACTGGAAGCTCCTGTGGTGATTAAATCAAAGGGTCCAAACACTTTACCAACATGGGAGATCAGGTAATAAAATTATGGGTATATCTCTGAAACTGTTTGAGTAGTGTTTGCAAAGGCTTGAGTGAAGCCTTGGTGTACAGTGTAATGGAGTGGCAGGAGGCTGGAACTTTTCAGCTTTAGAATGCAAACACTTTTGACATGGCCTTCTTGCTTCCTCACCATAGTGAGGAGCAGGTTATTAGCTGCCCTTTTGGCTGCGCTCTGCCGTTTGTGTTGCGACATGCCTGGGTGGTAGTTGGAGGGGAAGGAAGCAGAGCGCCGTGTCTCTGACTTTGCACCACATGTTTCAGAGCGCGGTCGTTCACTCTCACATTTTACAAAATCAATTTCCATTCTGTCATGGTATTTCACACATTCGCGTTCTGAATAAGTTAGAGAATATTCTACAACTTACAAAAATAACTTTAGTTTTAATTTTTCCTGTTACATGAAGAAACCTATCCATACTTTATCTGTTACAGATGGAAAAACTACATATGGAGAAGTCAGATCTATTAATTAGTTTATAGGCACAAAGTCCCCTAAAGAGTGCCACAGATCCATGTGTTATTCTTAAGAGCTGTCTGAAGTACTTGCACTGAATAATTTATTTCAATTTAGCCCTGTTTCTGCTGTTAATTATCCAAGATCAGACTTTGCTTTTTGGGATTTTTTTTTAACCATTCTCCCCGTTTACCTAAATTCACTGAAATGCTCTCTGAATGTATTTTAACCTACTGAGGTATTCAAACCATCAGCACTCATTGAGCTCTGTTGTCTTTAAGGCACGATAGGATGATTACTAACTTACGCTGTTTTTAATCCTTCAGTCATTATTTAAATCCTAGGAGAATGAAGAAAGGGGGAGGAAAGTAGGAGAATGGGAAAATCAGCCACATGGGAACCCTGAACAGTATTTCTTTTTATTTTGTCTTTGAGGACTGTTTCAGGGCCTTAGCTAAGAATCTGTCTCTGTTGTGCTAGGAAAAGAGGGCTGAACAGCATCTTCCAAGTGTTGTGTTGAGAGGTTTAGGGCCAGCCAGGTAGCACCACATGGTGAGGCCAGGGAGCACTGATTTCCATGCTCAGTCCTACTGACTTTTCCCTTGACTGAGCAACGTCAGACTCCACTGTGGGATACTTTCAGCAAGTGAAACAAGAAGGGCCACAGTCATAGGCTGAGAAAGAGCTGGGCAAACAGGGGTGAGGTAGAATAGCAGCAGCAGTCCTAGAGTTGTATTTTTCATTGTGCATTATTTTACATGTGAGGATTTAGTTGACTTGTTTCATAAAATAGAACCAGCAAAATGTATGGACTATTTAAGCCTTTGTACAACTATGCAGCGGGGTAATGTAATCTGCACCCTTGTTGAGTTACTGTAAATTTTGCTTGCTAAATTAGAATTATTTACTTTCTCTATGGAGAAATGCTTTTTCAGCAGTTTTGATGCATCTGCTATTGTATGGTGTAGCTGTAGCAGTACTTACAGAAAAAGCTATGCAGAAAAACTTAATTAAACTCTACTGAAATCCATGGTTCCTTACCAGTGTATGTTTTGTTTTTCTAACATTACCCTGTGAAATACTGCCACCCTTGTATTAGGCGATGTACACACTGATGGGCACTCACCATCCCAGATCTGGTGAGGGTCTGCAGGCACTTGGGGATAGGAGATATTTGCTGTCATTCTCAAGTGCAAGGTTAAGTGGCTGATGGGATTGTCAGGAGCACTGGTTGCAGCTTTAGCTATCAGAATACCTTTAAAAATCTGTCTCTGATCCTAGATAGTCAAAAGCAAAGAGGACCAGAGAAAAATGTCCATAACTGTCTTTCCCAGAGAGCCTCCAATGCGTAAGTGACTTTCAGAATTAGCTAGAGAATCTGAAGCAGGCCTGGACTTTGAACCCAAATCTCCTGGTATGTTGCCATAAACACAGAACATAGAACATAGAAATACTTTTGGATAG
>JBCJKH010029682.1:0-10849 GCA_039877255.1 Loriculus beryllinus | reverse complement strand
GGAATCTTCTTGTTACTTCATGGAGCTAAGAAGTTGTTCCAGGAGGGCTGTGAGCTTTTCAGCTGAATCCCATACATGAAATAATTTCCTATTGTTTGTGGTTTAGAAAGTAATTATTAGACCATGCCCAGAGAAAATTCAGGATAGATGTGAGAACTCTTTAACAATTTAGCTGTGAGCAGAGCAAACTAGATCTCTGTGGAGATAACTTTAGGTAAGTCCTGCTGACGTTCTGCTGGTCTTTCAAATGCTGTTTGAAAATTCAGAGCTACAATAAATTTGCAATAATTCACTTCAGCAGCCCCCCTCAGGTGTTTTTATCCAAGTAGTTTGCCAGCTTTCTTAAACATGCTTTACTGTATATTGGCACTTCAGCTTTTTGGGTATTTCTGTTTCTTTGCCTGTATGAACCACTCCTTAAAATGGCCTGTTTCCCTGGCACTGGCAATGAAACTGGAACAGCTTGTCCTGGCAACTGTTGCTAGTCTACAGTAATTGGATGTATTAAAAATAAAAACAACAACAAAACAATTGTTTTTCCTCATTCCTTCCCAGTAGAAATCAATTAGTCACAGCCTTTATTTAGCACATGTGACATTTACCTAAGCAAAGGCAACTGGTGAGCCGGTTATGTGTAACAGTCCTGGGGAGCACAGATCTTACTCATGCTTCAGGCTTTGCTCAGTTGTCCTGCTTGTCACCAAGGGCTAGTCATTATTCCTGGCAGTGCAGGATGTTTCTGGAAACAGGACAAACTGCTATGGGATCCTTATTGCCGTGGATTTGAAAGGAATTGGGTAGGGGAACCGGATATTTTACTTGCCATTGGGAGTACCCTCCAGCAACATGCCACGCAAAGAGCTTTCCCTTGTGGGCTTCATGCAAGGGCCACATCCTCAACATAAACTGCCACCTTCAGTGCTTGCTGGCTGCTGTCCATCAGATCTCCATGTGCTTCTGCCCACAAGAAGCTTTAAGCAATAAATCATGCATTTGTTCCTCCATCGGACAGTACCTGCTCCACTCCCTCCCCATCCCCATTCTGACAGTGCTTATCTTCAGGCTCCACAGAGAAGTGGGGGATCATTGTATTTTCTTGATAAACACCTGACATGTGGGTGCAATTGTCTTGGAAATGCTGCTCAAGTGAGGTCAAAATTCAGCAGTGGACAAAACCCAAAAGGATAATCAGTAAAGCTTTTGTTTAGTTTGTGTGGTTTCTTTTGGTTGAGGCAAATCTCATGGAAGGCTAGGGGAGTTCCTGCAGGTATTAATTTTGCTTCTTGGGCTGAAGTAATCTGAAACTATATCACCCATGTGTGACAGAAACACCTTGACCACCTGGCACAAAGCAGATGACCTTTTGATAAAGAACATGCAGTTTTGACTCTCTAATCTGCTTGTATTGGTATGCATTTGGGCTGTAGTGTATCTGGGGTCTAGCTACCTGTCCTGCCACATGGTGCATGCCCTAATAACTGTTGAATTTCCTTCCCGCAAACTCCTGCCGCTGTTGCGACTCAAACTCATAATTTTCTTTGCGTTTATTACCTGCATCTAAGATAAAATTAATTAAATTAAATGTTTAATACAACTTTGAAGCATTTTCTCAAGATTTCCCTTTGCTTCAATAAGAGATATCAGGAATAATTCTTGGTTTGTGCAAATTAAATTGTTCTTTTTGTTTTACCACCATTACTGCCACATCAGACATTACCTCTGTATCAGTTATGACCAGCCGTCTATGTTGCCTATGTTTTGTGTGTTGCTTGTGTTTTGAGGTGTGGCTTCTGTCTGTCAACTGTCTCACTCAGAAAAAAAGCTCTTTCTTTCCCCTGACAGTATCTTGAATGAAAAATAATGCTCTCACCTCTCCTTTTCTTCTAGGCATCACCCTGCTTCTGCAAAGCAAGCTATTTTGGTGCGTACATTCACATGAGAATGTTCTTTAACTCTATCAGCTGGTGATTAAGCATTGCTGAGGTTCTGAATATATAAAAAATTTATTTTTAAAAGATAAAGTGCTATACATAAAAGCCTCCAAGGGTGACTTTGAAGTTTGAAGATAATTATTTGGCAAGCACTGTGGGATCTGCTGACATGGTTGGTTAAAGAACATATTGTGCTAATTTGCAGTTATACTAACAGAGATAAGAAGCATGAACTACAGAACTGAGTACAATCAGGGACATGTAAATGGGACCTATGTTATGTCTGTCTGATCTCCTGAGGTTCTGGCTCTATTTTAGAACATTTCTTTATTTAAAACTCCACTGTCAGAAGGAGAGATGTGTTGAATGCTCCAAAGGAATTTGAAAGCTGGAAGACTTGCCAGAAAATGAGTTTTCCCTTTAATGCTTGATACACGATTCATCTATTGTTACCTGCTTTCCCTCTCCTGTCTAATTACAGAATGTATGAATTTTAGTTCCCATTTTAATATATGTATCAGTGTTAAAGACTTTATTGGATGAATTGATAGGTTCTGAACTTCATAAAGGCTCCACAGGCAAGGGCTTAGGTCAGCAAATAACTGTAAGGACATTGGTCTTCTAGTTTGGCCTTACTGAGGGTACCCAAGATGAACTTTGGTTATTTGTGTGGGAGTGATTTAAAATACCTGCTCCATTTTTCTGCCAGACGCTATTACCCCAGCAGCAGAGGCAGCAGAAAGTGTGATATACCCTTCTCTCAGCTACAGAGGTCATAGCCTGGTGTATTCAGTGAAACTGCAATAAGTCTTACCTTTTGGGCAGTAATTTCTGGCTGTGTGCACAGGCAGCTGAGAGTAATAGCCTCTTAAATTATTCCCGTGTACATTGCAAGAACTCATTTAGAGGTTCTCTGCATAATCCCAGGCCCATATTTGCTAAGGTGTATTTCCCTTCATGAAACTTTGTGTACAAGCTGTATGTTTGCACCTATGTACATGTGGTCATTGGGCTTCTCATCTGTGCATGAAACTGCCAAAATGCATGCATGAAATCGTCTTGCATGCAGCATGGGAGGATATCCATAGTGCTACTGATCACGGTAACGTCCTGGTGCCTTTAGAAACCCTGTTTGTCTGCCTTTGTAAAGTACCTGATAACGGCACCATGCTGCAGCACCTGGCTGGGAACCTGAGATGTCAACTCAAAAGTCAGATATTTCTCCTTCATACTAGTGGTCCACAGCATGCCAAGCTTTGTGTGCATCATCTAAACCCCTTGGAGTTTCCCTGGGGTTCTTACAGAAAGCAAGATGCTTTTTTTAATCTACCAAGAGCAGGGAGCTGCTGCCTCTGACGCTTGTCAGGACACCACGACAAACGAAAACCACACCATTTCCAAATCCGCCCCAGCCCTGCTCTGCTGCATGCCACTCAGGAGCTCCCTTATACCCCAGGTTTGGTGTCTGTTCTTCTAATTCCTGCTTCACGAACGAAGTATCTTTGGAAAATCTCTCATGGCATGAAAGTTTTGTGGACTAGGAGGCAATGGCTATAAAACCGGAATGTTTGTGACTTTGTTTTTTGTTTGTTGTTTGGTTGTTGGGTTTTCATTGTTAAAGGGTTAATGATGTGCTATAATCCCATATAACCATTATATTCTTATTGGAATTAGCTAGTTCTGTTGTTTGTGCTTACTAAAGTATAGTATGCATGCATGTGTGCCAGGACAAACATGCAATATCAATGGAATTGCATATGAGGTTTAGAAAATAGATATCGGAATGAACAGTTAACAGGTATGTCAATCATGACATGTGAGCCTCCACTCAAGCTCATATGGCTTGCAGCTGAAGTCACATAGAAACTATGGTTAATATTAGCCAATCTCAGTTCCATCTTAGTGATCATGCATGTTATCAGATCAATAAAACCCCCGATTTGAGCACATTTATCCTCAGGTTGGCATCTGGAACTTGAGTTTCCTAGCAACCTCTGACAACTTAGAGGCCAGTAATGTTAGAAGCTTACTTTAACTCATAATGACACCTCCTTATTCTTATGAGGATGACTTTTATCAAGTCTATTTTCTAGTTTTGATTCTTTTCCCCAGAAAATGAAGACTATTCACAGGGTCCAAATACATACTCAATTTTGAAAGGATTGATGTTTCCTTTATTCGATGTAATTTTTTGCTGCCTTTTCCTTGAAGTGTTTCTGTTCCTCTCCCTCTACCCTGAAGAATTCTGATAATGGGTTTGGGTGAAGTCATCAAAAAATGAAAGTAGTGAAATGCATGAAAAATCAGAAGGGTTTCTGCTTTTTTTTTTGATTGCTTCCTTCAAATAAGGAGCAATTTAAGAAAACAAGACATTTTCTTCTTCCATTAGTGAAGGTCAGTTATCAGTGGGTTATATAAGTGTAGAGAAGTAAGTTACCTTACCATAAGTGCAATTTCCGCTCTTATTCCTTAAATTTACCTTGGTGATAGCTATGCTACACTGTAAAATGTGTAATAGTGACAAAATAATTAAAATTATCTCTAAGCACAAGCTGTAGTTCTGATTAAATACCTTTATTACATTAAGTTTTCAGCCCAGTTTGTATTTGTTTCCCTTCTTCTCTTTCCAGATTAAAAATATTGCAGTAAATGAAGACTCAGAATCTTCATTTCTTCTTTGGAACAATGATCTTATAAACATTGTTGACTCTAAGAAAGAGAACCAGTAGCAAGAAATCTGGTACTGAACACATTTTCCCTCATATCCCTTCCCCAAACCTCATTTGTTTTCAACTCTGAATCTGTTTGTAGTGACTTTTATATTTTAGTTTCATATTGGGGTGTGTGTATAGTTTCGATGTAACTGTCTATACAGAGGTAGGTATCTCATGCCTGAGAGCATTTCAGACATACTGTTTCTAGGACTGCTGTATACCACCTGCACCAGTTTTCAGGGGAGATTTTTGTTGCAAGAGAATGTCTATGCTGCACAGTGGTCCGCTGTTCAAAAAGCAAACTTGCTTTCTAATTTTCTAGCTTGCTAGCTCACTAGAAAACTGGCTCTTGAGAATCAGTTAATGATAGATCATATATCTGAAGTTGGCACTGCATTGTGGAGCACAGCCACAGCCTTAAGAGCCTTTAAAGGATGAGTGGCTGTTACAGATCTATAAAACATTATTGCGCAGCAATTTATTCCACAAAACCAAAATGATACGTGGAGGAACTGTATTCATTCCATAAACAGCACACTTTAACAAACAAGACTGACATTCTATAAGGAGCACACATGCAGGAATGAGAACTTTATAAAACAAATTGTGAAAGGAACAAACTATTACAGTCTGATGTAATTTCAGTAATTTTGTAATTGAGAATTTCCACCCACTACGCATGAAAGGAAAAGTACAAATAGTCCTGCACACCCATTACGTATTTACTTTTTTGATAGTGGCAAGCATGTTAGCTGGTGAAATGATGGCTTTGGGTCCTTTCCATTATTCCTTGACTGTTCACAGAGGTGTCATTGCTTCTTAAAGTTCAGAAGGAGAAAATTTGAATTTTGATTATTAATATCATTCCTAATGGGAAGAAATGAAAATTTTAACCAAAACAAAACCATCTATTTAATTGGGGCTATCAAGAGAAAATAAGGGTATTGGGAGGAAAATTGTGTGATAGCTTACAGATTATTTCTTTCAGACAGTGGTAATGGAAACTGTCCTTTTGAATATAACTACATATGTGAACAATCAGGGAGACCTGCCAAGGTTTACTTTGTTGTAAAGTTAATCTTTCATCTTTTCAAACATTTATTTATAGATCCAGATCTATTACAGGAAGAACAACAGCAGCTATGGCCTCAGTTGTAGATATTTGTACTAACTGGTAGAAAAGTGTACATGTATATATATATACAAACACACACACCAGTATTCCAGACACACACCAGAAACTTCTGTACAGCTAAAAGTAAAATCAAACTCATATTTTCCATTTCCATTTTTGAACCTAACTTTTTATTATGCTGCAAATTTTACTGACTTACTAGGTTCAGATACTGCTTATCATTCAAATTTAGGTTATTCATACAAACCAAGCCTGGACATCAGGTATTGGAAGGTCAGTTTTTGGCACCTTACTTCTGGAAAGATGTGAACCAGTTGGAAGGAATCTGAATGAACGCAACAGGCATGAGCAGAGGTCTAGAAAATATAACCCATGAGAAAAGATTGAACGTACCTAGGTAGTTAAGCCTAGAGAGGAGCAGACAAGGAGGAAAAACTTTAATAGTTTTAAATATCTAAAAAGCAGCTATGCTTATTTATTTTCCAAGCTGATGGCTGAAAAAGCAAGAAGGAATGGTCTTAAACTGTGGTAAGGGAGAGACAGAGACACTAGGAAATACACTGTAATGGTATGGCAAGAGAGGCACTGGAACAGTGCTGAAATCTTGATCACCTGGAGATTTTAAAGAGTAGGTTGGAAAAACACCAGCCATTGGAAGGGTTGGAAGAGGGGCAGGGGAAAGAGTGAAAGGGTTGAACTAAGCAATCTTTTAAGAATCTTTTGAAAACTCCTTGTTTCTAGGTGACATGATTTCACATCCTGGCCTATTATAGTAGGGCATCACACTCCCTTCAGTATCCTTTCAGGCATCCATGATGGCTATAAGATCCATCTCATTTTCTGGATCAGAATGCACCAGTGGAAAAGGTTACCACCCCATGTCGCTGCATGCGGTGGGAACAGACCATTTCTTTGTTCTGTCTTTTCAGTCAGCTGCAAGAGTGGCTTACATGGATGCTCCAAAATAACTTCAGTCAAAATAACTAAATTAATAAAGATCGATTTGAAGTGTGTATGCTAATCTGGCTATCTCGTTTGACTGAGCAGCCTCTGCTAGTAGGTTTCTAGCAAGATCAATGATAAGTGGGATGGGAGGGTGGGCTATTTGTTTGAGCATGTTTTCTTTTCCCTTAGGATTTTGCAGACATTGCTCTGACCATAACTGTCCCTATTAATCTTGCTACTTTCCCACCTGCCATCCTTTCTTCAAGAAAAAGATCTCTTTACCACTTCCTCACATCCAGCTAATTTTTAGATGGTTTGTATTTTGTTGGACAAAACTCATTGCCAACCTGACACACTCTCTAGAGAGGCAAAGGCAGCAACTGGGAGAATATGCATGCTGTGGGAAAGATCAGGTTTGATATCATCTAAGGAAGGTGAATGTGCACAAGTCTCTGGGACCTGATGAGATGCATCAGTGTGTTCTGGGGGCACTGGTGACTAAAGTAGCTAAGCAGCTCTTCATCATATTTGAGAAATCATGGCAGTCCAGTTAAGTTTCTACTGACTGGAAAAGGGGAAACATAGCTCCCATTTTTTAAAACAGAATAAAAAAAGACCTGGGGAAGTACAGGCCAGTCAGTCTCACCTCTGGGCCTGGCAAGGTCATGGTGCAGATCCTCCTAGAAACTGTGCTAAGACAATAAGGCAGTAATTGGTGACAGCTATCATGGCTTCTCTAAAGGCAAATAATGCCTGACAAATTTGGTGCCCTTCTACAGCAAGGTTATTGCATTGGTGGATAGTAGAAGAGCAACTGACATCATCTACCTAGACTTGTGCAAAGCATGTGACACTGTCCTGCACAACATCCTTGTCTCTAAACTGGAGAGACATAGATTTGAAGGATGGACCACTAAGTGGATAAGAAATTGGATGGATGATTGCAGACAGAGTTGCAGTCAGCAGCTCCATGTCAAAGCAAAGACTAGTGACAAGTGGCATTCCTCAGGGGTTGGTATTGGGATCTGCGCTGTTTAATGTCTTTGTTTGCAATATGGACAATGGGATTGAGTGCACCCTCAGCAAGCCTGCTGGTCTGGTTGACATGCTGGAGAGAAGGAATGTCATCCAGAGGGACCTTGATATGCTTGAGAGGTGGGCCCGTGAGAAGTTCAACAAGGCCAAATGCAAGGTCCTGCACCTGGGTCAGGGTAATCCCAAACAAAATACAGGCTTGGGCAGAAAATGGATTGAGAGCAGCCCTCAGGAAAAGGACTTGGGGGTGTTGGTTGAAAAGAAGTTCAACATGACATGGCAACGTGTGCTTGCAGCCAGGAAAATCAGCTCTATCTTGGGCTGCCTCACTATGAGAGTAGTGAGGCACCAGCACAGGATGTCCAGAGAAGTTGTGGCTGCCAGATCCTTGGCAGCGTTCAGGGCCAGGTTGGACGGGAGTTTGAGGTACTCGGTTGTCCAGTGGAAGGTGTCCCTGCCCATGGCAAAGAAGTTGCCATCAAAGTTGCATCAAAGAAGATGATCCCAAAGGTCCTGTCTAACCCAAACCATTCTATGATTCTATAATTCATGCATCATGGTTTGTACCTCTGACATTTTTTACTGGACATGAAGTTAATATAAGTTAGGATAAGTTACAGCCAGTGCAAGACAGGCTGAGGTTGGAGACTGTCATTGTCCTCAGAAAGAAATAGGCAAGGTAGATAATGTTTTACCATTGTTTTAAATATTATGTTCATTTTGATATATTGCCTTTCTGGCAAACAGGGTCCATTCTTCAGGAACTGCCAGCATGAAGCTGATAATACATTACACACTGCAAAATCAGTCCAAGAAGTTATAGTGGTGACTGGCAACACCTCTTCTTCTCAACTGCTTGTTTATATTTAGAGGATAACTTGGACATTTCTGTTTTTTGCTAACTGGAAGTCAGGATATAACTTTAGATTCTGGGGAAGAAAACAGAAACTACAAAGAGTCTCATCATGAGACAAATGAGACTTCTCAGACTTACATACTGATAACCCAAAAGGTCTCAGAAGTTGTGTGCTTCACTTTCTGGTGCCTGGATTCCTTTCAATGCCTAGATTTGAGTCAGACCAGCAGACCTAAGCCAGGTGCAGCCCCTTTCTGTATTGTATTGGGAAAGGAAAGCACCTCAGAGTGGAGGGGGCTGCAAACACCTGTGAGCTGGGCAGAAAGACACAGCTGGGCTGGAAAACACAATGGGTGGAGATGCCCTGAAAAGCCTTGTTTTCTCCTGAGGCCTGCCCTAACTACTGGGTTGTTTGGAATGGTGTGAGGCTCATATAGATCTTCTTGAAAACGGGTCTGAGTGACAGGCCATGGAAAGGAGATAGAAGTGAGAGGGCAGGCAAGGGAAGGAGGGCCTCTTCAGTGAGTGAGGCCATCTGCAAGCTAGTGTGAGCCTATAGCTGTGATCTGCAGCAGAAGGGCAGCCAAATATTCCTATTGCAGGCAAAAATGTGAGTGTTTCTTCCTACCTGATGCCTCCGAGTGAATCTGTAGTTACTATACCACTGCGGACTCATTTTGGCCAGAACTGAAAAATAC
This sequence comes from Loriculus beryllinus, assembly GCA_039877255.1. NCBI lineage: Eukaryota > Metazoa > Chordata > Aves > Psittaciformes > Psittacidae > Loriculus > Loriculus beryllinus. Next base: position 1,535 of record JBCJKH010029682.1, on the reverse strand, counting down.
CTTCAGCTTTGTGTCTCCCACACCCCAGAGCTATACCCTATCTGTGAAGTCTCTGGGTGGAAAGAGGAGGTTGGTTCCATCGTCCTCTCTTCTTCTAGCTACATCTGACAGAGGAAGAGTCCTCACCTGCTCTAGTTTTGAAAAAGGTAAGAAAAATGTCCAGGAGTGGGAATCTTAAGGGAGATATCTGAACAAGCACATACATCTCAGAATATAAAACAAAAGCCTTACCCAAATAACCCTTGGTTGTCTTAGCTGTGTTCATACTCAGTATGTAAGCTGGTTTAGGTCATTTTGATCTACTTGTTTGCAGCATTTACTGTGCTGGCCTTTTTGCAGGGCTGGAGGAAAAATACTGATGAAACAATTTGAAGGCATCGTATCTTAGTTAACTGCTGTGTCTTTTTTGAGACTATGTAAAAGAGAAGGGATACAGCTGTGTTCTTGACAGCGATAGTCTCGGTATTACACAGGTATTTTGTTATGGACCTCATGAAAGCAGTCATGCAGACTGATAAGCTTGAGTGCATGGCTACTAAAAGGCTAAAATAACCCCAAAACTTTCTTCCATTTTTTGAGAACTTACATCCATCTGCCATATCTCCAGTCCTACCTAGCTTTTCTGGACCTTCTATACATCCCAGGTGTGTGTAAGCATGACTCACACAGCCTCTATCTGCTCTGTAATCCATGTTGGGCATAAGAACCTTACATCGTTGCCATGAAGCCAAAGGGCTCTCTGCAAACTAAACACACTTTTGGGGGTGGGAAGGTATAATGCCATCTTAAAGGGATACTCCTATCTGAAGATTTTATTGCACTTACATGTAACTGTTTGGGTGATGCAGAGGGCTATAAAGGTTTGTATTCTCATTAAAAATGAGTATGCATTCCAAAGAGCCAAACTTTTTACTAGAGTTCTTCAAGATATAGAATTGTCGGAGAATTTAGCATGACTCTGTTCGTTCTTGAACTAAAGATTTGAAGTTGCCCTTGTTTTTCATGATATTTGCAGTCACTTATTTTATAATGACACTTTGCTGATTTTACAAGAGACACTGTATGTGTGCAAGCACGCGCCAAGATGCATTTCATTCAGACTAGAAGTTGAAATCCCTGCCAGATACAGCATCACACTAATGAAGATCAATGCAATTTGTTTGGAGCATTAAAAATAGCTATAAAAATGGAAGATAGTTTCATTCTGTAAGGCCTCAGTTTACAGGTTTACTTACAGTTTAAAGATTTACTTGCATTAATCTAATGAAACTTAAGGTAGTTAAAAGTTTGTCCACAGTTTCTTTTAAATAGTTCCTTCTATCAGTAAAACAGTTCTGGAAACACTGTGTGAAACGATAGAACTTAGAAATCAATGGCAAAAAAAGCGTGTGGCAGAGGAAATAAGTAACACTTATTAAGGAGGACATTATTTTGCATGTATACTGGTCAGAATAAAAAGACATTTATCAGAGCAAAACCCACTATCTAGAAATACAACATTGCCTAAACCATTTCAGCAACATAGCCAAGGAGTA
>JBCJKH010029678.1:0-18361 GCA_039877255.1 Loriculus beryllinus | reverse complement strand
CGAGAGCAGAGTAGAGGGGCAGGATCACCTCCTTTGACCTGCTGGTCACGCTCCTTTTGATGCAGCCCAGGATACGGCTGGCTTTCTGGGCTGTGAGCACACACTGTCGGCTTATGTTCATTTTCTCATCAACCAATACCCCCAAGTCCTTCTCCTTGGGCTGCTCTGAACCTCTTCTCTGCCCAACCTGTAGCTGTGCCTGGGATTGCTCCAACCCAAGTGCAGGACCTTGCACTTGGCATGGTTAAACTTCATAAAGTTGGCATCAGCCCACCTCACAGGTCCCTCTGAATGGCATTCCTTCCCTCCAGCATATCCACCGAACCACACAGCTTGGTGTCATCTGCGTACTCAATCCCACTGTCCATGTTGGCGACAAAGATGTTGAACAAGACCAATCCCAACACCGATCCCTGAGGAGCACCACTCATTACTGGTATTAATATACTCGTTACTGATACTATATACTCATGACGATATTAATTTCATCCATTATTCTCTTCCTTATTTTGTCTCTGATCCCATTTTGAATAGGTCCACCCTCCCAAAATGTTTTGTTCTGACCAAGTAACTCATATTAATACATATCCATGGTGGTTTGCTTGCCTTGTCACCTATTCCTTTCTGCCACAAAGTGGGCTTTACTGGCTCACGTGCAAAGATTGACCTCTGGTGGATTAGAGGGGATACTGATGTGACCCATTTGGTCTGTTCCTGCATGTCCAATATATTTAATATACTTTGGAACTGAGGTTCCTGAGAGTAGCAGGTGAGGCTCTACTTGACGCTTTCTGCCTCGGTATGAGCTCCTGATGGCTCCACAGGTGATGTATCTATCTGTCAAAGTCTCTCTAATTCATTTGTCTTGAAGTACAAACATGAGAGTTTCAGATATATTTTATTTATAAGCATGATCTAGGGAGGGTAGTTCAGCATGTGGGAAGCCAGGAGGAAATAGCTTCTCTGCAGCTGCATTGGATGTCCATCCGTGTTACCTGTTCATCACATCAAAAGTGGTGGTTACTCCTGGAAAAGCTTATAAGTAGCTGTTTGGGATGCACAACAGTCTTTAGCTTGCAATGTTGACTCAGAACTTTACTTTTCTTGTAATATCTCTTTTCTGTGGATGTATCTGAGAATTTTATTCTGTACTGTATATGCAGCCCAAGCAAGCACTATGCATTACTCTAGACTACATTGTTTGTTGTCAAATTAGCTTTGACACCAGTTGTACAGCATTCATGTTTTCACCCTCTGCACTCTTCAACCCAGCTACAGCATAACAAAAATTGTGCAACCAGCACAGTGTAAATCAGTATGCTTATTTTTGAATTTTTCACATGTTATGTCTTTGTTTTCATAGGTATTTTAATTTCCACAAAAGCACATCTCTGGGCAGTGATTTGTTCTGGTTGGTGTTCAGGAGATGGTATAAAGAATAGAGAGCAAAAACAATTTTAGATTAAAACAAAAAGATTTAGGGAACACCTGAGTTGCCAAGGAGAAATGCCCAACACAGGATGTGCCCAAAGATGTATCTGCCCTGGCTGCATAGCCAGAATTTGTCTCCTCTTGGGACCCTTGGTCCTTCTCAGGCTACCAGGCAGCTGGGTGGAAGAAGAAGGCTTGGAGATGGAGGAGGAGGTTAGTTTCCACCGAAGTGCCTCATGCTGAGAAAAGTCACCTCACCCTGATGGGTTTTCTTTGTGTCAGTAGAGAGAGCAGAGGAATCCAAGAACCTCTTTTCTTCCACTGACTTTTTCAACTAAGAAGCATTCCTGCCTCACCTGCTCACTAGTATTGGAGGGGTTTGCGTATTTAATTTTTTTCTGAATGTTATATGCTTTCGTTAAAAGAATTGATTTTTCATTGAGGGATGTTGAGAAGCATATTCAAGTGCAGGAGTTGGGTGGACATGAAAATGGAGCTGCTCCTCTTTTAAATTCAGCTTCCTGATGTTAGAGGTTTATTTTTAAAATCATGTCCAAATACATCTCACATGTTACCGTGAATGATCAAGTTAGTTAGGAACTGCATAAGCTGCTTTTATATTACTTGCTCAGATTGGCTAAACATGGGAAATTCCAAGGCTGGGGAGTGGTGGTAGGGGAGACCAAATTACATGTGGTAAATGTTGCCAAATTCTATACATTTTAAATAACAAAAAATTATCTTTTTTAAGCTTTCTTCTGGCAGTGCATTGTATTGAACTGTTCTGATGGACGAGGCTACAAAGCCATGGGGAAATTCTTCAAAGGTCTGGCACAATCTGGAGCCTTGGTGTGCTTTGATGAATTTAATTATATAGAGCTGGAGGTAATTGTAATACCAGTTTCTTAGCAAAGTTGGTATTCAGTGAAAGTGACAAGCTTGACAACTTCATTAACAATACTGACATTAAACAACATTGACTGAAGCTTACTGTTAAATGAAAAAAAATACAATTTTGGTACATTTTAATCAAACTCAGTGGGTTGTCTATGCCAAATCTTTCCTTGTGATTTTTTTTATGTTTTCTGTGTTCTCTGCTGTAAATATAGCCAGAGAAATATTGCTGTTGCAACCTTCTGAGCACAATGGCAGAGGGAGGCTTGTGGAGAGACACTGTATTTTGCTCATGATAGATTATCATCGAGATTTCTCTTTCACACTGGTATGCAACCTGCCACTCACAGTGTTTTGAAAGACAGGAGTTAACTTTCATCTGCAGAAAGCTCACAGCCAGGGAGAGAGAATGCCTTAATACTGCATTTATTACCTTGTTGGGAAGGTGGGGCAATAAAAACCAAAAAGCAATCCTTGCAAAGAATGAGAGTTCTGGGTTTTAAGAATGCAATTTCTTATACTTGCACAAAGCATAATTAAATGTCCATATAGGAAAATACTGCATAACTTATTTTCTTGTACAAACTGAGGTGATCTGGTTGATCTCTTATAGCTCCTACAGTTTTCTGATTTTTTGTTTTCTTTCTTTTTAAAACACAACTACTGGCAATCCTTGGTAAAAAGTGTTGACATTGAATTAGGTTATAACCAGTCATTTAAATTTCTGAGGTAGCACAGAAACAGGCTTTAAAAATACAATCTTTTTTACTGTATTTTCCATTATCTTATATTAGACCATTTTGGGTATGCAGCTATTTCTGGAAGATGCTATAGCTTTAGCATTTTCACTCATTTCTCAGGTTATCATTTGATTCATAGGGAAGTTTCCAATGCACTGGGCAATTTATTAGCTTAAGGTTGTGATGGATTTTTGGTTTTCTTACATTTAGTAGTGCATCAAAACATCATTTTAAAGTTTAAAAACAGATGTACTGGTGTGTACAAAACTGTGTTAAAGAGCTTGCTTTGCACTTTCCTTAAATGCTCTTTGTAGCTGTACAGCAAATGTTGACCTTCCAGAAACCAGGTCTGAGCAGGTGCAGGTGTAGGAAGATATGTCTGGATTCACCCCCCACTCTGTTTATCATCAGCAATTTGGGTGGGCTGGTGGAATGGACCTGTCAAACAATCCAAAAAGAACAATAGCAGAGCAGCTTTGTTAGGGTGGACAAAATTATAGGATCATTTCTTCCTTATTGCTGTTTGCTCCTCTGCTAGGCTTTGAAAGATTTTCTCCCTAAATTGCAGTACCATGAAGAGCAACACTGATTCTTTTTCAGTAAAAGGCACCGTCCATTCTTTTTTATATGAGTGCAGCATAGACCAAGTAAATGCCTGAGTGAAAAATTTTTGCCTTTGTGCACTTTTTTGCTTTGCGCACTGACAGGAAATCCCTCAAGACCAGCACTAAGCTCTTCTTCATTAGAACTAGTTTTCAATTTAAATTTTAATTAGAATGGATGACTGGGATACTTACCTTTTGCTGTAATGTCTGCATGCCACTAATCAACAACCAGAAGAATATTTCTTGATTTTATTTTTAAAAAACTAAGTTCCTTTTCTGCGAAAGGAACTGTCTGATGCTGACAGTTAAAATTATTTTAGCTCATCCCATACAGTTTCTTTTTCGAATGGGATTCATACTTGCAAAAAGATATTCTTTTTTCAATTCTTTAAATATAAGGTCACCTAGAATCTGGGTTCCTACACTAACACAGGGCTAAGGTGCAATTACGTTTAAGCATAAACTGCATACAAATGTGGTTTTTAGCACTGTTGTGATCCATTACGATATATTAAATTATGTTGTATTAATATATTATTGCACACTGGGTATAATCATAGAATCATAGAATAATTAAGGTTGGAAAGGACCTTAAGATCATCTGGTTCCAACCCCCCTGCCATGGGGAGAGACGCCTCACACTAAACCATGTCACCCAAGGTTCTGTCCAACCTGGCCTTGAACACTGCCACGGGTGAAGCATTCACAACTTCTTTGGGCAACCCATTCCAGTGCCTCACCACCTATATACCTGATGAGATTCAACTGCAGGATTACAACTCCCCAGTGTTAATTTAACTTGTCATTTTATTATAAGTTCTTTGTTTTAATTCTGAGACCTAGCTTGAATTCTAGCTGTCTTCAAACTGGAAAATGAAATAGTCGAGCATCTAAGTATTACCTGTATGGTATTTCTCGTCCTCAAATTGCTGATGGAATTTATTTCCAAAGAAAAAAGTGCCATACAAATGGCAAAAGATTTTATCTAACCACAAGACAATATATCTGATTAAGGAATTTCTCAGCCTCTAGCACCCAGAGGTTGCCATGGATGGAGTGACCAGGTACAGGATAACTTTGGTAGAGGCCACCAAGACATTTGAAGGGTCTATTATAGTTTGAGGGCTTCTATAACATATTTAGATCAATGCCTGAAAACCCATCAGAGGCCAGTAGCTATCTACGTCAATCCCCACAACCATTCCTAGCCACTGCTCATCACTGTAATTGCCTCGCAGTAAGACAGTTGGTCTGTGTCAGAGCTCTAACACCAGAGCTATGAGTCAGGAAATAATTTCAGGGTTGTGAGGCTTTTTCATACCCTAAAAAGAACTTAGATTTAATGTGTCTCTGAGTCTGTAGACTTCAACCTCAAAAACGTATCATCTGCACAACGTCTTGTTTCTTCCTTCAGACCAATGCCATAACGTTGGTCTCATCTGCAAGAGCTCACCTAAGCCATCATCATCCATTCTCAAGTCTAGAAATTCACGAAGTTACTCATTCCTTTGTAAGTAAGTGTTGAAATGGATGAGATAAAACCACAAAGACAGCCTTTAGGGAAAACCATTGAGAATTCCACTGCGAATTTTGCCATTAAAATTAGTTTATTTTTTTTTGCCTCGGCAAAAAAAAAAAAAAAAAAATTCTCCTCAACATCTTTAATTGCTCTTCAAAATGTCTAATACCTTCACTCTTAATTTTATATGAGTATTTGCACAAGAACGTTCAGGATACATGGTGGGGTTTTTGAAATTTCTAAATATTTTTTAAGTCACACATTTGAAAATTTTCTTAATGAGAAACCATAGAAAAGAATAAATGGCAGAGATGGGAAATAAAATATTCCCTTAGAATTCTCAGTACTAAGATCTAGATGCCTGAGTTCACCACTGGTGTGCTACAGGGCCTGAAACTGCGTCACAGGTATAAGTATTTACAAGAATTTCAGACTGTAGAGGAAGCTATCTAATACACCACTGCATCAGGCTAGATATTACATTATAATGGATCACACAATTCAAATAACTTCACAGTTTCACTCATTTCATAGAAAGACATTATGCTGCTTCTGTGTGCTTAGAGGAAGTACACTTTGACACAGCTATAATCACAACTAACACTATAACAGGACATTATTGCGCTGGTAGATAGCAAAAGAAGTGAACTCATCTTTTCTGCAAGCACATTCCCCAAACTAGAGATGAAAACAGTGATTTAATTTCTGTGATCAATATTCTAAGAAAAGAAAGAAAGAAAGAAATTCAACCTTTTGCTTTCTGAGCCCAGCGATATTTGTTATTCATAATAAAGTATTTGGATTAGTAGCCTCAGCTACTTTTTCTTTTCTTCTTTAATCTGCTCCTTTGTGTTCACTTTGTTGGTTGGTTTTTTGTGATTTTGTTTTGGTGGCGGATTTTTTTGTTGTTGTTGTTATTTTCTTTTTTTTTTTTTTTTTTTTGCAGTGCTTGAAGTAATGTGATTCCAAGTGTGGAAACAGTATATATGAGGGAGCTGTGAAGAAATAAGCAATACAGTCTTACATATGTATTAACAGTATTTGTAATTCTCCTTCTGGAGCTCCTATAGGGTGCTTGGACATGACGGGAAAGGAGGTATTGCATAAAGCCATGCTACTACCATGAAGACAGTGCATCTGGATGAATCTGGTTTTCTCCAGATAACTAGCAGAAATAGAGGATGCATGTGAAAGCTGTTTCACACATGATTTGGCTAAGCAAGCTCAGATATGGTCAAGTTACAAATTATTCTTGATGAAGGTGGCATCCATAGATGAAAAGATTTCTTCAGCCCATAACTGAGCTAGTGGTTGATTTCAAAATATCTAAGATCTTCTTTGTTATCAGCATTTATAAATAATATAAATTGGTGGAATTATCTTAAAGGACGGCTTTACTCCCAATTCCTATCAGTTAAAACAAGCAGTAAGTCCCCGCACATGCTTGGTTTGAACCCCCACAGGTACTTTCCCTCATTGCAAATTTTTGTATCCACAATGTCCAGCAGCATCCTTCTCCTCCCAGATTCCTAACCTCACCTGCCCATTCTCTGCCCTTTTGGGTTCCTTATTTCTATATTAGCTTGTAGAAGATGAAGCACGCACCCTCCTTAAATTCTCATGTAATGTGCTTTTCACCATCTCTTACAACAAATGTGTTCAGTTTAGACTAAACTGTGAGCATCTTAAAGATCTAACATCTTAAGATGGCTCTGGACTTCTTTCTGCTACTTAAAATTTTATGCAGTGCCAAGAGTGGGCTCTGTGTATGCTTGCCAGCACCTTTGCTAACAATACAGAAGGTAGACAAGAATTTAGATCATTCCTCCAATTGCACTGGCTCTGCAGTGTAAGTCTTGGAAAAAATACGTATATATACACATATATTTAGTAAAGCAACATGAAATCCTGACCTAACAGCAGTCAAAACCAGCCTGGCCATTAATTTTAAAGGTATTATAATGCTCTCTTGCTAATTTAGCATGTTGGCATGTGACTAATGAAAGGGCTACTCAAATTGGTTTACTTGACTGCGGCTTGAATCTGTGCAGTTTTCAAAATATATAGAATAGATGTGCTTTTGAATTCATTTCTCCCTTGTAACTACAGGCCTATAAAACATTGAATCTTTATTGAATAACTGTTTTGTTTAGGACCATGGTCTTATCTTTAAGTGAACAATTCACATCAGAATGGTATTTTCTTCATGGAGATATTGCCAAATTTATATGGAAATCCACTTCAAAATCTATATAACCCTTGTTATATTTTTGCATGTTTATTTTATGTGCAAGGAGTAGTTATTCTGATCAGCCTAAAGATGATATTGTGGTAGGATTGCTCATTACCTTGGCTATTTTTGATCTTACTGCATACTATTTTTTTTGAAGTTTTTGATTCTTTGTCATTAAATTGTATGTCAAAGTTGAACTTTGGTGATGAGACCGATATGTTTATAGCATGTAAAAGACTTGCTTGCATTTCAACAGTGTGCTTGACTATGCTGGGATTTATTTTAAACATACAAATTTTCCAAATTGATGACTACACATCTATGTATATATTTCATCCTGGTGAAAGGTTGCAATATTTCCCCCAAAGAAAATACATCCTGTATTTTGTTTCTTCATGCAACGAATGTTAAGACAGCTTTGTTTTTTTAAACTAAGGGCTGAATAAAATATTTATTTCTTTGTCACTATACTTAAGTGTACTGCCTTGTTTCTTTGAAAGTGAATGTAAAAACAAGTTTCTAGTTAACTCAAATGTTTGAAAGGATTTCTCCTGAAAAGGCAGATGCTTTCGTTGGAATTTTATATTTCCTTACTTTCATCAAGGCCAGACTTAAAAGGCCTGAAAGCAGCTCCTACTGATTTTTCTGAAAGTCCCTAATCAAGTATCCAGGAAAGAAATTTGACCGTAAAGAGGGATTTCTAGGGCAAGAGGGATTTGTCTGGCCAGTCTGCTTCTGAAGGAAGAAAGCTATACTCTTTCCTCTCTTGAAAGGCAGTTGATGAAAGAAACATAAGGAATGGCTCGGCAAAAAGAAAACAAAGGTTTCTAAACTGCAGGTAGAAACAATATATTTTTTGATAAAGCTAATGTTGCTTTGTGTTAAAAGCAGAGTTCAGATTGCCCGGAGTTACACTCTTTGTGCAATGATTTTCTGCCTTACACCATCAAAGACTTGCAAGCATCGTGTTGAATAAACTGCCACTTGAAAAGAAAACCAGGGAAAAAAAACCCAAAACAACAAACCCTGAAGGTAAGAGATTATGAACAGGTGTTGCACTGTCTTTTAGAGTTCAGGATGCAGATCTTGAAAAGGGAGGTGATGGGGGCAAAGACATGGTGGGGTGGCATGTTTCAGCCACTGCAGTACCCTGCCTCAGAGCGAGAAACACAGCACATGTTTGATACACTGGCCCAATGTTCAAGCAAAAAGACCCTAAAACATTATTACCCCAGAAAGAAAGTAAAAGAAGTGTTTGAACTCAGATTTTTGTACAGAACAAAGATGGACTATACCCAGCCCCAGCCTGGATCAGTGTCTGGGGTGGCCATACTCCCCCAGTGGGCTGAATCCCCAAACCAGACTGGGGTCTGAGCCCTCTACCCTACCTTCAGGCAGTTGACACCCTGCCCTGGTGGGTGCCTTCCTTGTGGTCTGGAGACAGCCACTGCTGATGGCACGAGGGACAGGAATGACATCCTGAAAGCAGCAGGAGGGAAGTGTGATGCTGTACTGAAGGCTGTAGAGGTATTCTTAGAGAGATACCCCAACCTCAACTGAGTGGTTGCTCTTTCCCTTTTTTTGTTTCCAAATGGTTGCTTCCTGTTTCCTTGAGGGTTTTTCTTCTGTTTTTAAAACCACATTCCTAACCAAGACAGTCTGAGATGCAAAAACCCAAACAAAACAAAATCCCAGACTTCTGAGTAAATTTTCTATATGTTACCGCAGCTTCGATAAACTAATTGCTCCATTTCAAAAAAGTAACTTATTTTTGCCAATTCTGCTTTAAGGAATAGGTTATATTTAGCAAGATCATACTAAAAAAGGGGCTGTTTATACTCTTTTTAACACAACATGGGGAAAGTGATTTGAAGTCAAAATAAAATGAAATAATTATTATTTAACCCTTCTGTTAGTTACATTTGGCTTTTTGCATCCTTGGACAGAGTGAAAATAAGTTTGCATTAATTAATTCAAGCAATTATCTGTTGTAATAGCCAAACATGTTGTCTAATATTTGCAGCTTGTTTCAGCTCTCAGAGTGGGTGAAGAGAAAAAAAAAAGATATGTTTGAACAGGTGTAGTGATAACTTAGCAGGGGATCTTTAAGGGGTTGGGGGTTTGGGCTTTTTTGGCTTGATTTTGCTGCTGTTTGGGTTTTTTCATTTCCTGGTGCAATTGCTTCCACAGGTACACACACACACACAAAACCAAAACTGTAAAAATAATCACTGAACTTCCTCCTTGCTATGCACAGTTAAATAGGAAACAATGAATTCCATGTACTTTTTGCCCCTGCCCTGTATGACAACACAGTATCTTTGATGCTAGATTTCCAGTAGGTAACCTTGTTACTTTGATAAAATGCCTTTGAGAGGTGGGTTCACAGTAGAGAGTTCACTAGTCTTACTGTCATCAAATAATAATTTTAAAAGAAACAACAAAAATGTGAGCTACTTGCACTTTAGGCTTGAGGAAGACTTTGTTTCACTCCAAAACCTACAGATTTAATGTATGACTCAACAGGAAGTTATTTTCCCATTAACTAGGTCTCTTTTTTGGACTATTTTATTTTTATTTTATTTTATTTCTTACAGGGTCATTTCAGAGCTGTGTCCTATGGCCTACAGGGAACACATCATCACTTCTTTCCACATGCCACCTCCACTCTTCAGGTTGGAAGAAGAAAACGACACAGTATATCTTCTTCTGGGTCCCTGCTGATCTTCAGTAGGGTGTCAGGATAGTCTACTGGTTAGAGTTGAAAATGTGGGAGTCAGCAAAGTTCAAGCATCTATTGTTAACAAAGCCACCATTTCATTAGGCGGCCTGTGGCAACTCAACAGTTTTTCTTTTTGCAGTCAACTTTGGTGTTAAATTTTGGAAGAACGAACCTGTGTGGAAAAGCAAATATTTCATCTAAGCTGAATTGTCTCTGGTAAATAAATTCTGTGAAAGTAATTTTCTTGTGGTTTGCTGTTATAGTCAGGAGAGATTCGACAAACCTTTGTCTTGTTTCCGTGTGTAATTTTAGAAACTCCAACTAGTGAAACATTTTTATAGCTAAATCAGTAGCTCAGCTTAACTGGGGAGTAGGCTGCAGAAACATCAAGCACTGACAGTTTTGCTGGGTAAGTTTCATAGCCCTCTAGCACGAAGTGAGGAGCAGAGAAAACGCTAACTCTTGATTAAAACAAAACCCACTTATTTAACATTCTTGCTTTTAATATCAATTTAGCCTTCAAGTAGCCAGTATGAAAGCAGATGCAACATTGCATGTCTTGCTGGTATGCATTAAGCCTTTGAATGCTTTCATTTTAATTTGGAGCTGAAGTTAGACCTAATTTAAAGTTTTCCAGTCTTATAATTATGAACTGGATATATTCCAATGGTTACTGTTATATCAGATCTACTTTTAAAATGAGTTCCAGATTTTAGTTCTTGTCACAAGATATGTCTTTGCAACCCATGGGTGACAAGGGTAAAATTTGTCCTCACTGGTAATCTGAAAGTTAATATCCAGGCATATGAAGTGTTGGTTCTCAGCAAAACAGACAGAGATGTCAGCTTGCCAAAATTAATTCTTCAAAATGGTGACAGAGGGTATTTTACTTGGAGGTGTCTATTTTATACTTACATTCCCTATTGTCTCCTTTTTCTCTGGATGCCTCTGGATGCCTATTGGTGCTGCTGTGAGTGGATGGGAACTCATTTGCCTGTCCTGCAGATGCTGAGCAGGATATGTGTGTGCAATGCTGTGGTTTCTTATAGCCCACACATTCATACAAAGTTTTTTTTGCCCTCTTGGGTTTTCTGTTTGTTTACTAGCACTGTTCCTCTTCTTGGTTTTGGACAATCATTGGGATGTTTCTTGGTATTTTTCTTTCAGGAAATCTACACAAGATTTTCCAGGATGAAAACCATCATAGCAGGTCACTGGAAAAAAAACCCTGCCTCTTGCATGATCCAAACCATGAACTGGGACTTCCACTGTATTTAAAGAAGCTATGATCTCTACATAGCAAAAATCACATCTCAGTGGAGATTTTATGATACTTATATTCAGTATTGCCCATTATGGTTGGAAATATGACCTTTTAAATCAAAATTATTTTAGGAGGCTATTTGTTGCTGGAAATGAGAAGTTATATATTCTAAATGGGTTTTTAAACTAAAGAAATAAAGGACTCAGTGCTTCATTGCTGGATTTGGAAACCCTCCAAGGAAGATTTTTAAAGTTTATCTTGTTTACTGTGTGTTCTCACTCACATATCAGATAAAATGTTATGTTTTTTTACCTTAACAGTTACTGATGGAAAAGTTTAACAAGCAGCCTAACAGAGGAATTTACAAAAAATAATGTCCAGGAGGATATAGAAAACAGTTCTATCCAAGACAAAATGTGTAGTTCATCAGAGTAAAAGCATTTTATTTTATCTTTTTTTGCCATCAGTTTGGATGTAAATTCATGAGGCTCACACCAAGTTCGAATTCAGTTCATTTTGTCTTACCATTTTTTAGACAAGAAAATGAAAACAAAACCATTAATATCTCCAGTTCATGTTTTCCGCAATTTATAATGACATACCAAGAGACTCATAAGTACTAGACATAAATGTCTGCAAAAAAAATCTCTGTGTTCTTTTTCTTCTTAGCAGGCAATTGTACAATAAGAGTTTACTTCAACTGGTATATGAAAAAAGCCTGAAATGTTGAAGATACTATTCCAAAATCAATCAAGTATCTTTCCAACATGAAACCCTCAGTTCAGCTCCACCTTATGCTGTAAATGGTAAAGAAGGAGCAATTTCACTCTCGTTACAGTTTTGAGAAAGTTGTGAACTTTATGCAATGAGGTTTTAACACCCGTGTTCTGAAGGTGTAATCCTACACAGGTAGCAATTTGCTAAAGTTGAGTAATTTATTCCTTTTTTTTAAATAAATCTGATGTTTTTTGCATTCTGAAAGTGAGAGATAAAAATAATGATGGAAAAGTGTTGTTCATTATAGTTGTATCTGTACCGTATTCATGAAGTCTTCTAAAACCAGTAAGTAAAGAGCCATCTTTCCAACAACTTTAAAAAAGTTGCTGGTGAGTGCCAAACAACCACATTAACCAGCAGACTAGAAAGCACACAGGGGTTGCTTTATCCAGGCTAAGATGCAAACAAATACGTGGTTTGTGATTGAAGCAGGGCATAATGCAAGGGATTGTTGTCACTTACCTAACCTTGAGTGCATGCACGACAAACTGTGTCTGATTATAGAATCTCCTTGCTGACTGCTTATTCCTGTTTGTTACATGAGAAATATATTACTTTTGGGTTAAATGAAGTTTTTTAGGTATCTATTGTCAATTCTATTTACAAACATATGGCTGCTGGTTGATTTTAGTTGGACCGGACTTGGAATGGTGTATCTTTTGGGCCAGGAACATCAGGCACAGCATTCTCAATTAAAGTATGTGGAGGATATGTTTGATGTGATTTATCTTTAAATCCTTATAAATTTTTAAGATGAGACTTTACAAGGAGGTTCTGTTTATAAACAGATTATAAAAAAATTATATAAACAGATCATAAAGATATTTTTGGACCTAGTGGTTAAAATCTTACAGCATACCTTCTGACAGGTTACTTGTGTTGGTTCTGTTTATATCCTGATGACCATTTGTACCTTATATCTGCCTGTTCCTTCACCTCATAAACATGTGGGACAGTTTGCAATCATGCATCAAATATGTTGACTCACTAAACTCTTTAGTAATCTCTTCTAATTTGTATATAAAAATGCGATCCACTGAATAACCCTGAGATTCACTCTAAATAATTCCATGGCAATAACAGAACTATGAACACCTACATAAAATTGATAAAATCTTAACTAATTTAAATGACATTGTACATTCTGTGTGGAGACCTCGAAGCGGCCTTCCAGTATCTGAAGGAGGCCTACAGGGATGCTGGGGAGGGACTAGCCATTAGGGACTCTAGTGACAGGACAAGGGGTAACGGGTTCAAATTTAAACAGGGGAGGTTTAGATTAGATATAAGGAAAAAACTCTTTACTGTTAGGGTGGTGAGGCACTGGAATGGGTTGCCCAAGAAAGTTGTGAATGCTCCATCCCTGGCAGTGTTCAAGGCCAGGTTGGATGAATCCTTGAGTGGCATGGTTTAGTGTGAGGTGTCCCTGCTTATGGCAGGGTGGTTGGAACTAAATGATCTTAAGGTCTTTTCCAACCCTAACTATTCTATGATTCTATAAGTTTAAAACCATTAGTCCTTTTCCTACCTGTAGCACAGGGATAAACAGTACAGTCTCAGTCTTTCCTATAAAAATCCTTTAACTGTTGAAAGGCTGCAATAAGGTCTCTCTGAAGCCTTTTCTCCAAGCTAAACAACCCTAACTCTCTCAGCCTTTTCTTGTAAGAGAAGTGTTCCAACCCTCTGATCTTTTTTGTGGCCCTCATATGGACTCACTCAAGCAGGTCCACAACTGTCTTGTACTAGGGTCTCCAGAGCTTGAGCAGTACTCAAGCTGAGGTCTCATGAAAGAGGAGTAGAGGGGGGGAATCATCTCCATTAACCTGCAGCTCACACTCCTTTTGATGCAGCCCAGCATACGTTTGGCTTTCTGGGCCGTGAATGCACATTTCCAGCTCATTTCTCATTTCTCACCTATTTGCCATCTCCAAGTCCTTCTTCACAGGGCTGCTCTTAATCCATTTTTAGCCCAGTCTGTGCTGATACTGATGGTTGTCCTGGCCAGGGTACATGCACTTGGTCCTGTTGAACATTGAGATTTACATCGCCCCACTCATCAAGCCTATCAAGGGTTGTCCAGGTGTTGTCCATTCCCTCTAGATTATCAGCTGTACCACTCAGCTCGGTCTCATCCACAAATTTGCTGAGGGTGCACTCAATCCCACTGTCAATGTCATTAATAAAGATGCCGAGCAGTACCAGTTTTAGCACAGACCCCTGAAGGGCACTGCTTGTCATTGATCTCCATTTGGACATTGAGCTGTTGACTGCACCTTTCTGGGTGCATCCATCCAACTGATTACTTACACATCAGTTAGTCCACCAAATCCATATCTCTGCAATTTAGAGACAAAGATGTTGTGTGATACTGTGTCAGATGTGTTATAAAAGACAAGGGAGATCAGTTGCTCTTCCATTATTCACCATCAGTCACTATTAGTATCTGTTATGTCTCATCTTGGATGAATCCAAGCATTCGATTTTTTAGTATCAAAAAAAGTCTCTCAGGCAACTCTGGGTGAGTTATAGATCAGTGCATCCCCCTGAAAAGAAGAGGACAAAACCAATAAATCTTGTGATCTTGCTGTAGATACTAAATATCAGAAGTGACAAAGTGGGACAGAGAAGAACCCCACAGTGTTTGGAAGAAGGAAGTGGTTTTGTTCTTGGCATTTCAACTGGTTTGCCAGAATTAGGTAATCTTGCAAAATAACTCCTGCCTGGAAGGTTTAGTAAGCAAAGGAGTTTTCTGTCAATAGTTCTAACAATAACAAAGAGTTACAGGAGATAGGTGTATCTTATAAATATACCTGAAGCAAGGTGTGTAAAGAAGACAGGGCTAGGCTATTTCCAGTGACAGACCAGAGGCAGAACACAAACTGAAGTAAGTGAGGTTCTCTCTGAACATCAGGAAATCCTTTTTTAACTGTGGCAGTGACTGAGCACTGTCACAGGTTGCTCAGCGACACTGGAGTTTCCATCCTTGGAGATATTCAAAAGCCATCTGGACATGGTCCTGTGTAATCGGTTCTAAGTTGCCCTGCTTGAGGAGCCAGTTGGACCAGAGGACCTCCAGAGATGCCTTCCAATCTGAGCCGTTAAGGTGGTTCAGGTGTATATAAGGGTCAGTTTAGGGGTGAGACATTTCATTTTATGCTCCTGTATGGATAGAAAGAGATCATTTGGTGAGGTGGAAAAAAGTGTCAGAGGGTCAAGGCCAGAGGTACTTACAAGGAAAGTTACTAATACAGATCGGAGTGAGCATGTGGCAGTTTGCAGTACAAGAAAAAGTCATTTTGGGCTAGCTCCCGAGAGAAGCAGGAAATTGGTGATTGAACTTTTGTAACAGCTTTGTGCATTGTATTTCTCTGTGCATTCAGGTCAGAGAGGTGTTGGCTGTGGTTTGCGGAAGTAGGAGTCTGGAAGGCAGAGGGTTGGGAAGACGTAATTGTTTGAGATGAAATCATGTGTAGGTTTCAGAGGTGATCCTTTCAAGGTGATGCAATATGGAGTTGTGGCAGTATAGATTTTGGCTTGCAGAGGACAGGTGCAGGAGAAACAGAATTCATGTCCCAGTGAATGGACCCCATGTATGGACAGTGAAGTCATTCTGAACACTGTAAATTGTTGAAATGGATAGAGAAACTGGAATTGAGTTGTAATGAAAAATAATGTTTTTTCATAAAATATTTCTGTTATTGTATAGTCAGATATGACTTTTTATAAGCTATTTGTGTGCTGATAGTCTGCACAAAGCCCACTGTGATTGTTTTCATATGTTAATTGATATGGACTTGGTCTGCTTGAACAGTCAGTTTGTCATATTAAATTCTTCAGTAGCATCTCTGCCTTTACCATACAGGTTAGCAATTTTTCTTGCAGTCTGGCAAAAACCCAGTTGGCTCTTGAAGACACAAAGACCAAATCAGCCAGTACTTTTTTGGCAACAGCAGATGAAATTACTCAGCTAAAAACAGTGTAAAAAGAACTTGAATCTTGGGATATTTGTGGCAGGAAGTCAGCATGCAAAAACATAGTCTGTCATTTATCTGAGCAGGTTCCTGAGTTTATTCTAAGCTGTCCTATGCTATAGCAGAAAGTGTCTTTAGCTTCTTAACAAGTTGCTTTGTTTCTTGATGTTATAAAGAGAGAATTAGCATAAGTAGATCCATGTGAGAAGAACCTTTATGGCTGAAGTTCTACCCTTTTTGTCTTTAGGCTTGAGGAAGAAGTAATTTTGAAACTAACAGCTTGATAGCATTTGAATCCAGTAGATGAAGTTAAATAGGAGAGAACCACATTCTGAATGTAGCTGGAAATCATTGTTTGCAGTTTCCTATGAAGCTCCTGGAAGCAGAGTTCATGTTAAATAAAACCCACTTCAGTTTGTCTATATTAAGACAAAGTTCTTTGTGTGGCTTTCACTTTTAGACTATTTTTTACTAAATCCTTTTGCCTCTGCACAGGAGCAATGTCTATCAGTAATGTTGATGTCTCTTGTTTAAAAATGTTGGTTTGAGTTTCTAAGTGTATTGGTCACATCTGGGAAGTTAATCTGGATCAGGATGGGTGCAGCTACCTTTCCATTTCAACACAGGAGCCCCTAAAGCTAATTTCCTTTTGTGGCTCTAAAAGCTGTAATAATTCTTCACTGTTTTGAAATGTAGCCCATGGTTGTTTGGTTGTGTTTTTTTGTTATATTATCAGAAAAGAACACAAAGGTAGTTGAATTAATTTCAACAGCATGTGAATACTTGTGAAAACTGTCATTTCAACAACAGAATTGTAGTCATATTTGTTAAACAAATGTTTGCAGCCTTTTCGTTAAACTACATTGCTGCTCCTAAAAATGGAGGAAACTTGACTTTGCTGCTTACACTGTAGGAAGGGATATAATTGTCCACAGGTTTCTTTCTCTTTGGAGCAACTGAGAAGATGAGCTACTCCTAATAAAGACAAGTAAACAAAAAAATTTTCAAGCCATTAGAGTTTCTACTTCCAATATCAAGTTGCGTATCACTTGTTCATCTCTGGATGTTTATCTTCTAGAATAATGCTAATTGTCAGATTTCATCCATGGACCTTTCTAGCAAGTTTTAATCACTTTGGATTTTAAGTTTTGGATGGCTACCTGGGGCATAAACTCATATTCCTATAAAATGGTCTCCTTTGATTTGTGGGGTAAAAATGAGCTTACATAAATCCTTGATTCTTATATATAACCTGTCTGCTGTCTTCCTGATTAAAACTATTAGTAGGGAATAAAGCATCTTGCAGTTCTCATGTGTAGGTCTTAAAGCACACTGGACAGAAATTTGTGTTGCCATTTGGACTACTGACAGAAGAATAAAATCTTCTTGTCTCTTTGTGAATTCGGGAATTTTGTTATCTCCACATAGATATGGCTCATGCTCGCTCTCAGTTTAGCTGGCACTCTACATTTGCATCTTCTGCCCAGGAGTTCAACTTTTGATTGAAGCAGAGTTGCTATTTTTCATGTTCTGTGAATTATCTTTAAAAATTTGGACCATATTAATTGGATGAAATCAGAATTGCATAGTCTTCACCTGCTTGTCAAAACCAGAATCATAGAATCACAGGATGGTTTGGGTGGGAAAGGACCTTAAGATCATTTAGTTCTAAGCACTTGGCCATGGGCAGGGATGCCTCACACTAGGCCATGTTGCCAAAGGCTCTGTCCAACCTGGCCTTGAACACTGCCAGGGATGGAACATTCACAACTTCTTTGCACAACTTGATTCAATGCCTCACCACCCTTATAGTAAAGAGCTTCCTCCTTATATCTAATCTGAACTTCCCCTGTTTAAGTTTGAACCCATCACCCCTTGTCCTACTGCTACAGTACCTAATGAAGAGTCCCTTTCTGACATCCTTATAGGCCCCCTTCAGATACTGGAAGGCTGCTATGAGGTCTCCAAGCAGCCTTCTCTTCTCTAAGCTGAGCAGCCTCAACTTTCTCAGCATATCTTCATATGGGAGGTGCTCCTCGTGGCCCTCCTCTGGGCTTGTTCCAGCAGTTCCATGTCCTTTTCATGTTGAGGACACCAGGACTGCACACAATACTCCAGGTGAGGTCTTACAAGAGCAGAGTAGAGGGGCAGGATCACCTCCTTCGACCTGCTGGTCACGCTCCTTTTGATGCAGCCCAGGATATG
>JBCJKH010029676.1:0-10903 GCA_039877255.1 Loriculus beryllinus | reverse complement strand
CAATGTACTCCCAGCCACTGAGGTAACGGGTATGACAAGACAACCATGGATGTGAAGTTGCAACATCTCTGTTGAGGGTATGTTGAATGTTCCCTGTAATAAAAGTTAAATTGAGAAAGAAACAGTAAGATGACACTACCTTTCAAATGTATTGGCCATTAGAGAAAGATCTGGTAAGAGTAAATACACATTGGGGCATCCCAGCCAAGACACCATGAAGGTAAGTGATGCTTAGTCCTGTGGGCAGAGGGGATCCCATGTGGGGAGACAGCCCTCAGCCCTCATGTGTCCAGGCAGGAACAGATGTATCAGTGCAGAGTTAACTTTGTTACCATATATGTAAAACCAAGATAGACTTCTGAAGATTTGGGCGCTCTCTTCTTGAATACAGATGACTCTGTAGCCTAGAAGTTAAAACAGATTGTAGCTAAAGTTTTCTATTCTTATTACAGATTTAATCTCCTAATTTTTGTCCTCCTATGGAAACAAGGCAGATCTTTACTATTCCTGCACTGTTGAGACCTACCAGGACCCCATAATCGCATCCCTGCAGTGTTAACTCGGGGCTGTTCTTTGTCGAGGATTATTTATTTCCCTGTATTCCCAAACGCAAAGGCTCACCCTCTGCGAAGGCCGAGGCTGCCGGGCTCGTCGCAACCAGCGCCCTCTTTAAAGATGGCTGCCAGTGCTCACAGTTCTCAAGAGGAGTGAGGCGGCCATCGCCCCCAGGCCGCCGTTTTGAGCGCGGCGGCGGCTTTGCGGCCAGCGGGTGGGACGGGCGGCCAGGGCCGTGGGGCGGTGAGCTCAGCCAACAACAGAAACCGGAGGAGAAGTGGCACAAAAACCAGCACCGGCCCCACTGGGAGGAATGCGAGGCGCTGGCACTGTGGAAAGGATCAGTTATTGATGGGGTTCTTCACAGACGGCTCTATGTGCCAGCCTCTGCTGAATGCTGTCTCCAGTTATAGGGGAAAAAAAGTAATAGTTAAAAAAGAAATTAGATCATCAGTGCTAAATAAGCATTTTTAAAGACAGACAATCTATGGTAGGACAGTTACTAAAAGGACAGTAAGAGATTAGAGTAAGAAACATGCAATTCTATGGAAAGCTACATGGATGTAGAATAAAGGAGAGCATTACCATATACATAACAAAAAGTGTGTGTGTTTGTAGTACACAGAGTACTGCATGTAAGCAATTGACACTCTGAAAACCAAACTAGTTCCTTATAGCAGTGCGGCTAATCTAGTGCTGTTTGTCTAGCCCAGCTCCATCTCCAAGCTCACTTTTCTGCCCACACTAATGGTACCTCCAGTTTTTTGTGCTGATTGCAGTGTATTTTCCTTTTAACACTGTTAATCCTTCTGTTTTTTATGGGAACATTCACTGCTTTCTGTGGTGGCAGGTACTAGCGTACAGCCCATGCCAGAGACAGTAGCTTCAGTCCTCAGTGTATTTTGCTATTTTGGGTGTCTCCTTATCCTCCAAGCACTCTGTCTTCACCGTCTCCCACTAGCAGCAGAAACACGGAGAAGTGAGGGTGGTGTTGCCATACTGTTAGATGAAGACTTTTCATCCTTTCAGTGCACTTCCTCTGCCAGTTGATACACGCTGGTTTCCTGCATTGGTCCTGCACCTTCTTCATTCTTTCTTTCCTTCCTCATCAGGGCAGATTACGTTGCATTTTGTTCTCTGTCATCCATGTTCTAGACTTGGCCTTATCCATGTTCTCCACTTATATGCCTTTAGTTCTGCATTTTGTCCCTACTAGTGACCTGTATCTATGGATTCCTCCAATGATTCATATGACAATTCAGCTTGGAAAGATGACTTTTGACACTCTTCAATGTAACAAAGTGATGGTTTGACTCACCAAATGCTTAATTGTGTGTAGTAACTTTAGGTCTTTGATATAGCAGAGAGTCTCCTTTGCCTTATCTTCCTTTAATTCAAATGTCCTCATGGTTCTTTTGCTGTCTTATTGAATATAGAGAATCCATTCTCTAGTCAATCAACTGGTTACCAAAACAAAGCTAATGCTTAGTCCGTGAAAAGATGCATCTTGATAGTTCAAAATGCCCTAACAGTGCTCTAGTTCTCTGCTTAGCTTCTGATACTCAGTTTTGCAGCTGTCTTTATGGCTAATTTTGCCTGTTTTGAAATTCTGTTCAGTGCAAAATCATTTAAATTCTGCTGCAATGCATGGTAGTACCTTGCCCGAGTGCGGCCACTAGCCAGGTTTAAGGCTTCACTGAAGCCTGACATGTCTTAGAAGGTGTGTGCACATGTTTGAGGAGGCTTTCCTCACTGTGTTTTGCATCCTATCACACGCAGTATCGCATGTCAGAATGGGGCTAGTTTGAGAAAAAGTATCTCCAATGTTCTGGTCACAGTTCTTCCTTGTAAGAAGGCAGTAAGTCTGTGTAAGACCATCTCCAAAAAGCTGAATTAGTGACTTTTTGTGACTATATAGTTTCACTTTATTTTGACTATGTCCAAAGGAATTGGACACAGGACTTTGAAGATTCCAGGACCCTGGAATGTCACTGGGCTCCAGGTGCTTTTGTATCATCACATTTTTTTCAAAGCTCACACTTTTTCCCATACACACTAACCGAAGCATTTATCCCTAGCCTGCAGGCACATACCCTTAGCTATGCTAAAGCACATGTGTGTCCCACACTGCAAACACTGCTGGTTGTTGGTTTTGCATGTGGGCTGCTTTGCACAGCAGGATGCCACTTTGTGAGACATGAGGTGATCACATGAGCTGATTTTCTGAGGTGAATTAGGAGTATCTGGTGCCTTTTGTGTGTGTGTGTGTGTGTGTGTGTGTGTTTGGGGGTTTCTAATTTTATTTTCTATTTTATTTTTTTCCAGTCCTTTTCCTACTAGCCATACACTTGTCCTTTGCCTGGTAAAAAAATTGACCACAGTGTCCCAGTTTGTCTCAGAACTGGAACATCTCTTGCTTTGGGGATTTGTCCTGCTCACATTTTACCATAGTATAAGTGGGATTCTGTGTGTGCTAATATGCTATTAATCTTTGGAATTTATACTTGAGGAGTTCCTTTCATTTGAGGATTCATAGTGTTTAGAAATTAATTTATATTATGTTACATTACCCTTGTGAGACAAGTAAACATTTCCCCCAGTGCAGAAATTGAGATATTAAGAAGATAACAACTTTGTAGAATGTATGTCCCATAATACCTCTATAAAAATGGCCTTGTTTCTGAAGATAGTAAGTACTTCAGCTTCCACTGATATCTAGATTTTGTCACCAGCTTTCTGAAAAGACTGACTTAAATAAATGGGCCTGGGTCACAGGGTGATGTGTTAAATGTGTTCACGGGAAGTATCTGCCTTGGTGTGGTCTGACATTCAAACAGAAACCCCACTGTAGTTCCTTTTACAGTCTTTAATGTTAGAAAAAACATACCAGTCTTATCTAGAGGTTGGCAAGATGCAATATTCTATATTAAATAAATTTCTATATGAGACAGTACAATTCCTAATGGATTTCTTCATTGCTGGGCAACAAAGCAATCTTGCTACGATGCTACAGATTTAACTAGTGACTTGCAGTAACTGTCATACAGTGTAAATAGCACGGTAAGGACATGTGGGAGCAGCTTAATCTGCCCTATAACTAATAAATCACTGATGCAAGGAAGTGCTCAGGGCAATAGTTCCCTGCTACTGAGATTAAATGGAATTCCAACAGAAGTAGGATCTGACTGCCTACATGAGGGTTGTCTTTAAGTGTAAGAGGCTTTCTTTGAGACCAGGATATCACTACAAGGCTGCCTGACCTGCAGGCATGTAGAACAGTTTATTGTATTTGTTTGTTGAATGAGCTGAACTGCCCTTTCATTTATTCTGGGTTTAAAGATTGCTTGAGGGATTAACTGGGGAGCCTGTGACCTTCTTTATTCTGGTCTGAAAAGAGATAAAATGGACTATACAGGACTATTACATGGACTATAACTTTGGGGAAAAAAAGTGGGTCTACATTTAACGTTTTCACTAGGCTAAAAGTTTATGGTTAATTTTAGTATCATGATTCAGTGTGTTAAATGCCTGCCTGATAGCTGAGGTACATCCTTGCCAAGATAACTTTACCTTAATTTCAAGAATAGCTAGGAGTAGAGAAATAGTGTGCTCATGTCTCATTTACTCCAGTTCAGCCTACTATTTTAGCTCAAGTTCACTTTGATGAGCAGTGTACCAGAAAGCTGGCAAGACTTAGAAGAGAGATGGCTGCCACAGGGATAGAAAAATTGTAAACTGCAGCAAGATCTGCTCGGTTCCTCCTCAAATTTCTCAGGTGTGGTTATTACAGGGACAAACTCTTTGTCATGATCACACAGATGGATACCTCCAAATTCCAGATATCAAAGGAGACAGTACTTTAGGGAGTGTTTCTTCTCTCCCCTCAGGGAAGATTAAGCTTCTAACAGATGCTCTTTGAGACCAGGATGAAATGTGATACCACATTTACCAGGGCTTGTTTAAAAAACCTTTCACTTGCTCTTCTTCTTCCACTCCTGTATTCTTTTAGCTGGATTAATTTGTTCATCCTGCAGCTGAGTAATGTGTTAAAAAAACCCCCTGCAATAAGAAATAAGACAGGGACGGTAAGAAACGTCAAGAGAAAGAATGGAGCAGAGGCTCTGTATAGTAGTGTAAGTGGTGCTGCCTGGCATAGCCACACTCACATGAATTCCCAGAGTTTTGCAAAATAATAAAAATACATCAAACGTTTGAAATCTGATCTGTGTGCGGTATAATTGTAGACATGCACCTGAATTAACAACTCCTGAATAGCAACTATAACAAGTTGAAAACAGCTTAATGCCACATTACATAACTTGAAAAAATTTTCTCTTATCAATTGTCGTTTGGCAATTTTGAGGTTGAAAAACTTGCTTTTTTTTTTTTTTTTTTTTTTTTTTTTTACAGTAAAACTGTACATCTGCTACCTATATCTGCTTTCTAGACAGGTCAGCATGGTTCTCTTAAACATTCGGCATCAACTACTTGTCAAAGACAGTACAATGAAATAGGCTTCAAGGTTTCTGTTATGGCAGTTCCTGAATTTCTGTGTGCTACACAACAGACAATCCACATCCTACTTTAAAAATAATTAAATAAAAATAAAATATTAAAATAAGTCTCAAAATAATATTTCAATTTACCTAGTTTGTTAACTATTTAATAATTTTGAATAGGTAAAACTTTTAAGATATTCAGTTTTCAGGTTGGTAAAATATTTTGACCTGTAGAAAATGCATAAAGATTATAAATACTATTTCTTGTCTAGCTGTAAGAGTAATTAACAGATATGACTGAAATCAAAGAGGTTTAGGTAAAAATATTAGATAAACTACTGAAAATTGAGTTCACATATACCTAATTCTGTTTAAACTCCTTCCCTTGCCAAATACAAAACCAGATCCTAGACCTGGAAAGCAAAAAGTACAGACCAAGGAGAAATGCCTCATACTTTTCTAGATGATACTATGTCTATTGCAAGAGTTCTTAAATTGTTCAGATTATAGAATATTTTCAGCTGCAGTGGCATTGTGGAAGAGTAAGTCAATTCACAGAGAAATAGCCTTATGCCACAGTCTGAGAGGAAAACCAAAAGAAGAAATTCCTGTACAAAGATGAGTCAGGTAAGAATATTCACAAACGACATTAGCCTAATCAGAGAAGATACAAATAGTCAAGTGCAAGAAATGTATTTCCGTACAGATTGTAGAAGAGATAATTTGGAGTAAAAGACAACCACCCATTGGCCATCTCTCGCACCCTACTGGGCATCAGGTGAATTGTCCCTCGAATCCTTTAAAGGCCAGAATTCTCTCTGTAGTGTTCCTGGCTCTTTAGAATTGAAAATTATCCTGTTAAAAGCTTTTCATGGAATACGTAGATTTTTTTCATCTCTTCCACAATGGGTGAATATTGATAAGTTATAAGTATTTGTACATTTCACCACAGGTTTTATGAGTTAAAACCAGTATTCTACTGGACTTGTTTTAGTAAGATGCTTAGCCTTAGCAGAGAATATCTGATTTGTATAACACAAACTCTTCCACTTATGTATTTCACAATGAAAATCTCTGCTTTAGAGACAGGGTTAAATATGTGCTCTTTTGAATTTTGTTATAGGTTTGCATGAAAGACATATGGCTACCAAAACTGTACAAGTCACTTTACTTCTATGGGTGCAAGTTTAGGCAATCAAACTCTTAACACGTGCTTAGTTATGCAACCCTGTAGGTGGCAATGATACATGTAATAAATATTTAAAGCCATGTACAATTACTTATATAGAATTATTTTTCAAGGAAAGTAAGGGAGAACCAGTAGAGGATGGAAGGGAGTGTGTTTACCAATTTTGGTGACAATGAGCTATTAGATCAGCTTAGTTGCTTGTGCATCCTATGTGCAGACTATGAATCCATCACTTTAATATGGGAAACAATTCATAGGAAACTCATTCAAACTTCAGCTTCTTTCTTGCCTGGGACTGCAGTGGAATCTCTTGCTCAAAATCAGTGCAATAGAGAATTGAAAAGCACTGCCCACTACAGAAGCAATAGAGAAGAACAGAGAAGCAACAGAGAAGCATTGAAAAGAAGTGCCCACTATCTCCCAAAAAGTCTTCACAAAAAGAAACTCAGTGCTTGGAACTCCCATTACCTCCGTATCAGTATTCCAATTGCCAGGCATGCCTCCTGTTTAGCATTAGAATTACATGTTAACAGCATCTTCAGCCTGCTTCCCACATTTACTGTGATACTTATCTTTTGGACCAATGGCTGTTTATCACATCTTGCTAGTATGATGACACAGCCTTCTCCTACTTTGTGAATCTACACTCCAGATGTGGCAGGTTAGCACTTCTCTACTCCCTGTACATAAATTGACAATGTAGCACAGGAGAGGTGCCAGCTCTGCATCAGGATCTGTGCTACTTAATAGAGTTTGTCCTCAACAGTTGGTAGCCTGCTCATCTTCAAACCTATGCTCTTCCCTTACTCATGTGATCGCAACAACAAATTCTTCCTGCATCATAAATGGTGTCACTGGTAATGAGGAAGAAAATACCTGATGGATGTAGGGTTAAGTACTTTAAAGTCTCTAGTACTGTATTGATGGCATGGCTCAATTCTGAGTGACTGCACTACAAAGATAGTTTCCCTGACCTTAGTGTGTGGTTGTTTGGATGGTAGCTGCTGTGTAGAGGCCATAACCACAAAGAGACTGGTGGTAGATCATTTTCGTGGTGTGGAAAAATGTAATGAAGAATAGCATGCAGTTCTGTAATTTTGTAGTGTAGTTTTTATCAGCTCATATCAGGGTTAAAGCATCAGGGACTGGTTAAAGTTTGTTCACATGCCATGTGTAACATTAGGACTTCAGAGGAAGAGAGAAGCTTCCTTGGGCTAGAGAAAGACAAGTACACTCAATGAAGACTGCAAACGAGAAGGCCTGTGGGTCCTGTGAGCTATTTTGGTTGGGCTAATTGTCCAGCTTGGTGGCAAACTGCAACTGCAAACTGAGTTTATGTTAAACTGCTTGGAAGAAAATGGCCTGAATAAAACATGTTTGTGGCACTACTTTCAGGGCTAGGAGCTCAGCCCTTCTGGGTCTCTTTCAGTTACTGTAACTGTTCCACACAAACTGCTGCTTCTTCCCAAGCTAATCTCAGGCTGTAACAGCCCTTCAGGAAGCCCTACTCTCTGATGTGGTGACAGTACACCAAAGGGTTGTTTGAAGATAAATTAAGGGCTGAATATATTTGGGGAATGCTTCCTTAAGGCTTTAACTTCCAGCTTGTCTTAGTCACTCTTTTAAAGAACAGGCAAAGACAGTATGCTGAAAAATATTAAAAATGAAGTGTATTTTATGCATTGGTTATATTTGTGGGGAAAGTAATTTTGGAAAAGTTAGGTTAACTTTTGTCAAGCCTAAATGCCCATCTGACAAGTATACTTTCACAAATACGTTCTCATATGTTTTCAGTCCTTGTTTCCTTGAGATCAATGTTGTTTTAAAGAACACTGACTTCTCATCCTCGGTTAATAAAATAAAAAAATCTATACCAGGCATGTAAATGAATGTATACTAGGTTAGGTTTTACAGATTATTTTATAAATGTGATTCATATACATTTCTCTCTATGTAAAAACAATGACTCTATCTTGTTGGATTATGCTAATATTGAGGAGACTAGAGAAAAGAACCTTGCCCACCAGGTTTAAAAACAGAAAACCCAAGTCATTCTGTCCATCTGGGACCAGAGAGATAATTCTGTTGTAGGCTTTCCATCTTTATTTTGACTCGATTTATTCTATTACATTCTAGTGATAATTCTAGTATTTGTCACCAGATGGCACTGCAATGACATGATCTTGTTACCACTCTTAATGCCCGAGTAGCATAATGAGGTCATTCTCAGACAATGACAAAGTATGCTTCAGATTGCGTTAAGCACCTCCTTCTCCACACCGTGATGTCTAAACCGTCAGGCTTGCTGGCACAGCTATGACAGTGCTTTGAATACTCTTTGCCAATTTAACCTTGTAAGAAAAGCTCAGTAGCGGAGACCAAAACCTATTCTAAATTTAATTTGTCCAGACATTGCCATTAGTAATACTGCCAGCAAATGCTGTCTTTAATGTCAGGAGATGAAGAGCAGCAGCAGCTCCAGCCTGTGTCAGATCCTCAGTTCCCTGGCTTTGCATCTCTTAATACCCAGCCTCTGGCCATCACCCACTGCCTACTGCATTCCCTTTTTCAGTGAGGAATTTCATGCTTTCCCATATTGCAATTCTCATCCCAAATGGAACATTTACCTCCATCCCCTAACTTAATCTTTGGTTCTAGTGCTTCCTGGTAGATTCTGTCATGATCTACCACTGTAGCTTGAGTTACAAGTACTGATCCTAACCGTGATCCATAGCAGATTCTAGGAAGTAAAGGCAAATAAACCTGGGAGTCCAAAGATGTGTTGAGCAGCAAAATACAATTGCCTATGCTGAGAAGCTGACTTCAGCACTCATACAGCTGTCACCCTGGGAGTGCTGTTACCCAAGCAATCACTTTGAAGTTGTTCAAGGGTAAGCACAAATAGTTCGAGATTTTTATTTGCAGATCAAGATGTGTACTGTTTACAAGTCTGAAGCACAAAAAAGCTGTCATGACCTTCTTTTAGAGGTCTGAGGCCTCCCTGATTTTAAGCAGCATCCTGTTATTTGGTATGGAAGTAATGCTGTGATACAGAAAACAACTAGAGCAGTTGCTTCTGACTGTGTCTCATAGGCACAAGGCTGGGTGGTGTGCGTTTTGGAAGTACACCCAAATCTTTTGGTAGTGCTAGCACTTCGGCATACACCAAACAGAACCTTTCTCTGTAGCCAACAAAAATGAAAAATAGTAGTGTCTTTCTTTCACAGTTCTGCTCCTCTTTTCTGCCGCTAAAGTGTTCTTGTCTTTAGGGAAATAGTGATTGTACTACAGACAATCATGAATGTGCAGAATATTGTATTTATGAATACTGTATTTAAAGACACCACCACTTGCGAGATCACTAATCCAAGGCTACACGAGTCAGAAGAGGGAGTCTAGTAACACACGTGAGGGTGGTATACTACTAATACAAGAAGTTGTGACCTCCTTAAGGTCTTAAAATAAATTCCAGTCCAAACCAAACTTCGTTAGTACAAAATTAGGGTTGTCTGTTGTGGCCTTTTGAATGCCAAGTTTAATAAATTCAGGCTTCCAAAGAAAAACCTCCAAGAATTACAGAGTAAAGCCAAATCACTATGTGATCATAACTATTATTCCCCCAGTCTTCTGAAATTGCTTTCATGTAGTTCAAATGCAAACAAAGTATTAAACATAATAATACTAAACCTATGGAGAATGGCTGGAACAGTAGCAGAACTCTTCCCATAATATAAGTTGCACTTAGTAAGTTATAAAAATTTAAGTGCATGTTTCTAACAGAAGGAAAGCATTGGAACAAGAAGTTCAAGGGGCCCATTTTATCTCCTTTCAAAATGTTTTGTTTGTTATCTGGTGTCAGTGGCAAGCTGTAGCTATCATCAAGCCACTAAATCTCCCAGTTAGGTAGGAGATGAACTGTCTTGTGGTGCTTTGATGAATGAGTAAAATGTGAAATGATACATTGTAAATGAAGGTGAGGAAGTGATTTAGGATAGCAGATATTAGGGTTTTTTTGTACATTACCCTAAAATGGTTGACTATGGGGCATGTGCAAATAGCTCCTGCTCTACAGTTTAAAACCAGGGCAAGTATGTGCATTATGGTTATATTATAACTAATGAAGGTAAGCTATGTATGCATAAGCATATAGAATATTTTGTTTATTTTCTTCAGATATACTAATCATTTTCTTATTTCTGGAAGCTGGAATTTTATTTATCTCTTTTACTGGACTATTATTTACTACTGAGATGCTGGTACAACACAGGAAAGGTGAGAACAATACGGAATTTGTAAACACTCTTTGCTCCTCCTATTATTTTTTTTATAGTACACAAGAAATCATGGTTGTATATATAAATGGTTGTAGCTTTTATTTGTAACCTGATTTAAACTGTGTCTGAAAACCACAGCAATTTTATTACACAGCACTGGCAATAAATTAACAAGCAGACTACTATTGATCTCCTTTTTTCCATCTACTGAGCTTTCATTCTACAGTGTATAGTCACATGATTTCTAACATACATTGCACTCCAGTTACACACTTGCCAGTTTAAAAAAGCTGTTGGTTTGCTGTAAGCTGGTTCATTTTTTTTTTTCTTAAACATTTTTTAAGGCTTGTGTGGGGAAAAAATGGAGTTTGCAATATCCAGTCTAT
>JBCJKH010029669.1:0-11935 GCA_039877255.1 Loriculus beryllinus | reverse complement strand
CAAGCGTGTCAAGGTCCCTCTGGATGGCATTCCTTCCCTCCAGCGTATCCACCCAACCACACAGCTTGGTGTCATCCAAATATCTCAACTCACATTTAATTAGGATTCCTGAAACAGGCTCTTTGCTGAGTATTTCTATCCATTTGCGGATATACCTTTTATATATACTTTCCCCCCAGACTTGCATATTTTTCTTTCCAGTTCAGTTTAATCTACCTTGTGCCCCAAATAGTTTGAATATATCTAATGAGGATTCTCGATTACCTGTCGCTTTCTCCTAGATTCTCACTGTAGAGAATCTTTCCCCATGTCCCAAATTCTGTAATGTTCACTTCATCAACATACTTAAATATCTCCTGAAGCTCCTTAAAGTTACACTGCCATACTTCCAATAGGTCAGCATTGACCAATATTTTAGAGCACATTATCTCTCACAAGTCAACAGGGTACACTGTCTCTTTTTATACCATCATTTTGAAAGAGGAAGGATAAAGGTAGAAGAACCAAGTGTGATTTTATGGTATAGGCTATGTAGACTGCAAACTCAACTGACCAGACACTGGTAGTGTCCTCCAGCAAGTTCTTCCCAAGTAAAGCTGTGCTATATGCAGCAGTTATCCTGTGTCTGTCCTACAGCATTGGCAGTCACAACACTGCAGCAATTACATGACTCAACCACCAATTTAGGGTTTCTTTTCTTACCCATGCACACAGAAACAGCTGTTTCATTGCCATAGGGGTTCCTTTTCTTTGACACCTACTTGGCACAAGCTGTTTGCCAAGCACTTGCTGACACATTAACTCCTTTTTGCCGCTGCTGCTTTTTAGTGCTGAAGCCCGAAAGTCTCAAACATACTCCAAGCTGCAAATCCTGCAGAAGTGCTCTGTTCATCCACAGATGTGAAAACTTAACTTTTTATGTTACCTTTACAATTCTTAGACAAAGTTAATGTTGCAGTGAGGCAGTAAAGGACAGATCTAGCAAACATGACTGCCATGGCAACACAGTGGTAAAATTTACATCCCAGCAATAGCCCTGTAAAAGGGGCATGGCACTGCTATGTTACTATGGCCCCATCTCCACAAGAACACTACCAGTTGAACACTAGACAGAATAACCAGGAGTACAGTCACAGATTTTAGTGTGTTCAAGCACACTAGAAGCACATTTTGTTGTTCCACTTTCACGAACCACAGTATTTTTATCACTTCATTTATAATTTAGCATTACCTGCCAGGCAAAAAACTACTCAAATATACGGTCTTTATTTATATTTGAAAAAAACACCCTGATATTCCTCATATTCTCTGACTCATTCTCCTGTAAAGCAATTAAGGATCTTACTTGCTATGGGAACGCCATTTGCCAACCAGTTTATACTAGGCTTGGGGTTGCCATTAGCTCTGCAGATCAATGTCCCATCTTCTCCAGGAGACAAGACTAAGTTTCTGGGTGCTGTTATCCAGTACGGGGCAGCTGGGGTTAGGAAGAGAAACACAGCAATTGTTTTCAAAATTATATACAGAAAATCATATGGCACAGTCATGGTAACTAGAAGGTAATTCAAACAATGCATGTATAGAAATAGACTTGCAGTTACACTGTTGATTCATTTTTAATATATATAAATATACAAATAGGTTACTCAATGATTAACTAGTAGATTATACTTTGGCTAAACTGAGCCACTGGTTACCCACTGCATTAAAATTCTGAGATAATCAACAAGATGTTCTTTGTCTCATTTAGGGTTGCCTGCTTTGCATGTAATTTGCCTTTCCTACAGAAAGCAGAATTTATCTGAGTATGGCACCTGCAGAGACTAGAGTGGTCTTTTGATTAATTTCAGAGATATCCATGCTCACAGAAGTTAGGCTGTTAGAAATTAATTCAGGTTTTATTACATGCCAAAAGTGAAATTTAGAAATGGTAAAATACTCGGTCCCGCCGAATTTAATGGGTGATTGCAGTGGGGTCAGATGTTTACCTGAGACAGTTGAAAACACACAAGGATCACAATGAATGGAACACTGTCCTTATCAAAAGATACTACATCTCCATCTCTTTTGCAATAAATAACCACAAATAGCATATGTTATCACATCTTGCAATTAAATTTCAGATTTTGGATTGATGGACAGATGCAAACAGAAAATTAAACTTCTGCTCCTAAAAGGAGGTTGAATGTGATCATCAAATGATGCTGATCTACAACAAAATAAATGGCTATTTAGCATGCAAAATAAGCACTACAGCTCATTATTTCAATGACTAATTAGCTGTCATTCCAATCTTTTTTTCACGGCATTCAAAACATACTTACAATTCCTATTTGGACAACCATACTGTGTTTTAGTACTAGCGAGACATCATCATGGAGAAAAAAATGAATAAGATAGAAAACCAGAAATGTAAAACAGGAGAGGAAAAGGAAGAAGAATATAAAATAATAAGATAACAGTAAATAAGAAGAGAAAAAATCTGGGCTATATGAATGGAGAGCAGAAAAGAGAGAAAATAAGGAGATGAAGAAGTGAGATGAGGAGGAAAATATAAAACAAAGGAAAGAAGCAGTCTAATAACAGATAATCAAAGGATCAAAAATAAATGTAGCACTGGTATAAACTAAAATGATTTTACTACTGTCACTGTACAGAGCCTGATGCTCTGTAAAATGACATATTAAAAAGGAAAAGAGATTAAACATTGTAATGTCCTTCCAGTGCCAGAATTCAGTCTGTTTAATGATGATTTCCTCAGGGTTTGGGTTCTTTTTTTCCATGATCATTCTTCCTTCCAATTATATTTTACCTTAGAAAGCTTACTTCAATCTTGCATTCTGGATACTGAAAGTACTACATTAAGGATTAATTTAACATTACCTTTCACAGTTACTGAAATGACATGATGAGCAGAACCTAATGTATTTCTCGCTATACATTTGTAGTTTCCAGAGTCAGCTTCTGAAACATCAATAATCTTGAGAGTTTTCTTAAAGTTTTCAAAAAACGTTCTGTTGGCTGGCAGTTCCCCACCCTCTTTAATCCAGCGGATTACTGGTGTGGGTCTGGAGAAGCAAAAGCACAGAGCAAATTTAGGAGCTTGAGAAATGGAACATGTGAGTTCAATACATTAATGTTTTGAACATATGCTTTTACAAATAGTTATTTTAAGAGCCTTTACCCAGATTCTGGGACATGTCCAGCAAATGTGCAAAATATGCCAGCATTTATCTCTAGGAAATGACAAGTGTCACTAACACTGTCAATGGCCATCTGTTCATAGGCTTCATAATTATTGAATACATTTGTCTGCTGATTAGTCTAAAAACCTTGATGATTAATAAATGAAGTGTATTTCAAATCTTACTGCATTTATACTATTAAATTGATGCACATGGCGCTTTAAAAGGTAGCCTCTAGATAATGACAAGTTTATAATTGTCTTTTGTGTGAGCAATATCCTAATGCTTCAGGATTGTCATAAACTTTACAGCAGAGCTGTAAGGAGACAGAAATATTTCCTACAAAGGATCTAGAATAAAAGGTCAGTGCAGAGTCAAGTATAGGTTCTTGTCAATGAACCGTGCCTAAATCTTGGCTATGCCTCATGTTGTCCACTGAAGTTGGAAGTCAGCCAAACACATGGGGATATACTTCCAAAATTACAAGAAATTACAAGGTATTGCTTACTGAGTAGAACGTCTTATCTCAAATAGTAATGAATCAAGACAAATATTCCCCCAGTAGTCTAGCATCAGTTGCTTTGTAACAGAGACACCTAACAAAATTGACTTCTAATTATGGTATCAGTAATTATGAATAGCTGTTTCAAACAAAATCTGAACCTGGCCTTGTGTGGACAACTATGTAAGCTTCCCTCATTGAATTGCTTTTTTTTCAGAAAACTACATGACAGCTAAATTCACAAAGACATATAATATATAATACTCTATTTCCCCCCTGTTTTCTCCAGCCATTTTACTGGAGTCTGGATCACTGAATACTTGTACTGCAGAGTTGTCAAAAAGCATGTAACTATACTGCAGATGAAGACTACCTGACCTGATGATGCTGCTCCCACTCCTAGGTGTGGTTTTGCCAGTGGTGCTGATGCAGACACCTGAGCAGATCACAGCTGACACAGAAACACTGCACTGATGCTTGTATCAAGCTATGCCAAGCTGTGCATGGCTGTGCCCTATGGAGCTTAGGCAAGTGAACATGTGCATGATGCTGTGATGCATCGTTTGTGATTATAGGCTTTCCTCATGGCTACCTCAAATCACTCTGCATTATATGCTTCCGTGCACTGTAAATATGTTTACAGCTCCTTCTACTTCTGCAAGACTCAATCTATTCTCAGGTTTCTTCCTGACAACGAAACTTAATTATTTCATGAAGTTAAATTGCTTTTTAGTAATTTTCTACCTGCACAATAACCAACAAAAGCAAACTTGAATTACACTGAAAAAATAAGTACCAATTAAACTCAATTACAATGAGAAACTGAATGTAACAAACTAAAGGTATGTTCTAACAGCTCCTACCTAGCTGATCTACTCCGTAATTATTAGCATATGTAAGACTAGCAGATTCTTATCTACTTTTATATAATCTGAGAGCCTAAGAATTGTAAACATAGAAAAAACCACCCCAGAGGTTTGATTCCTGTGTCCAAGCTTACCCCATGGCATTTCACAGAATCATAGAATAGTTAGGGTTGGAAAGGACCTTAAGATCATTTAGTTCCAACCCCCCTGTCATGGGCAGGGATGCCTCACACTAAACCATGTCACCCAAGACTCCATCCAACCTGGCCTTGAACACTGCCAGGGATGGAGCATTTGTCACTTCTTTGGGCAACCCATTCCTGTGCTGCACAGCAAAGAATTTCTTCCTTATTTCTTCCTTATTTCTTTCCTTAACCTAAACTCCCCTGTTCAAATTTGAACCCATTCTCCCTTGTCCTATCACTGCAGTCTCTAATGAAGGGTCCCTCACCAGCATCCTTTAAAAAAACAATGGTGCAACCTGAATCCCTGTAATCCTGGGGATAAGAGAAGGCAGAGGCCATACTTATGTCCATAGTCAGCTCTAAAATCTAATCATGCCCAAGTAAGTGGTGGACACCCTTGAAAGAGCTCTTTCCATTTTACATTTCTGCTTCTTTGAAATACGCGAGCTTATACAATAGTAACTGTTTAAACATCTCTGAAATGTTTCCCTCTGTTTCTGTATTTCTATTTAGAAAAACGTTGTGTAAAAGGTAACTCACAATCCAGCGGCAATGCACTCCAACAAAAGCACATTTCCTCTGAGTTCCACTTTGGTACTTGTGCTACCTGTTGGTGTTAACAGAACTGGCTGCCTCTCTGTAACCGGCCTCGCTGAAACAAGAAAAAATAAAACAACTCATTTTTAAATATAATTTTAACACTGATCAAGTACATGCATCCATTTTCACATTGTGGACAGACGTTTTGTTCCACATTGGCCATTCAACTAAAAATCATTGTGTTACACAACTACACAGCTCGACAAATTAGTTTTCTGACAGACATATCTCAGCCTGTTAAATGCTACAATTTTCAACGCACACACAAAAAATGTTATTATTAAAGATTGGAGCAATTGATACATAGTTTTTACCTAGGCACCTATGAGGCCTTAATGCTAAAAAGTCCCTGTTCACTTCAGCAGAAATAATATGGAAAATAAGAGGCAGAAGTAACAATGCAAGACTGAAAGTTACCAAAATTTCTGGGTTTCATTAAAACACAAATAAAG
The DNA here is from genome assembly GCA_039877255.1 of Loriculus beryllinus. NCBI lineage: Eukaryota > Metazoa > Chordata > Aves > Psittaciformes > Psittacidae > Loriculus > Loriculus beryllinus. The sequence goes on along the minus strand of JBCJKH010029669.1, from coordinate 6,145 downwards.
CAAAGTTATTGTATTCAGAAATGGAAACCAAGCAGATAAAAGCTATACTTGACTTTGTAATATGCTTTATTCAATATTTTCAAGCAATGTGAAGTGTCTTTTCAGAAGTTAAGCTTTGTATTCTCCTCTAGCTATATATTAACTTCAATTCAGGCTGTTCCTCAGACTGGTAATAAAGAACCATTGATTAACCCACAAGAAATAACCACAGTAAACAGACAGCTATAAATATAAGACTCTGACATCATACTCTGTTGGCTTTTGAAATACTATGGTATTTCATGTGCCTACATGGAAGTCACAGTAAGAGCGCTTTCTATAATAACAGAGTGCTTTCTGTAAATACCCTAGTGTTCTTTTATATGTATTTTAAAATATAGGATTAAATTGCTCTAAACAGCAATAGCAGTCTGAATCTGTACAGTAAATTAATGCATTCTTTAAAAAATGTGACCAGAAACATAAACTCTTGTTTATTAGGGTACAAGATTTACTGCTAGATTAACATAAATACAACTTTAATGCTGTATGTGCTATGAATTTCTTACAAACCAGAACACAAACAGCTTAAAGATGGGAGAAAAGGGTGGTCTAGAGTCAAGACCACAGTTGATAGCCACAGGCAGTAACTAATCTACCCAGTTTCAGCACTGCCAAGGACTGCTGACTCATTTTGCAAGTCTACAAAAAATCAGAAGTACTTCTGGTATTTCTGAGTTGTGAGACAACTGAATGGTGTTTTCCTTACTAACTGTAGCTAATGTATCATTCTGTGTTCAGGTACATAGCTCTTGTTTGCTCCCAAATGACATCGTGTTTTTATGCAGAGAATTAAAACATTCCGTGCCGCTTTTATTTTAGTGAGTTATGATTTAATATGCACAAAGCCTAATTTGACAAGGAAAAAGACAAAAATAGAACATATAGCATGTATTTTCTACCTATCTCACATAATATCAAGTGGATAGTCTAGAGCCTCAAGTGTTACAGTATCAGCGTTGCTCCAAAGTAAGCCTCATTAAACACACATACACCTGTTTGGAAGGGTTTAATTCACAATATACAAAAGACCACTCAACGTAGATTAATGTAAAAATCAGCTTAAACACCAGACAAACAAAACTCATCTTTCCCCTACAAAGTTATTTATACAGAGTATTAAAGTGTTTACATTTTAATTAATTTCAGTTTTACACTTATGAAATATGTTAAAAATGAATGGTACATCCAATAAGCTGTTAAATGTGAACTGCATCTGTTAAATGCTTAGTGGTTGTTATTATTATTATGCAGCGTGTGATATTGAATAGTCCTAGTGATAATGAACACATTCACTATGCAAATTGGAGGACAAATACAAAAAAGCAGCACAGTACAGAAGCAATCAAACAGGCAATTTTTAAGATCTGCCCCAGTGGGAACGGACTCACTTTTTGCAAGTTTATATTTTTTATGAGCCATACGTTAAAATAACATTGAAACATTAAATACTTGTAAGGATCATACTGTGCGGTCCCTTTCTAAAGTACGTATTATCACCAGCACTAATAGATACCTTTATTAGAAACAGAAAAAGGAGCAAAATGTTAAGTAGCCACGGAGGTGAAGTTAGTTAACTAAATGCTACTGTGAAACAAGGAGTATCAGTGGGGACCAGTGTAACTCACCACCATAAATATCAGTGTCACTCAAATTAGCAGCTATAGTGTCATTCAATGAATCCACTGAAATAAACAGAATATCATGAAGAATGCATAAGAGGGATAAATCAAAGTACTGGGAATCAAAAGGTGATGATATGGCCACGGTGAGTTAATAAAATGATTGATTAATTTGTTTCAAAAGTTACAATAATCACAGTAACTTGATATTCTTGGATACGAAAACCATCTGAAAATTGTTATTTTCCTTATACTATTGTTTCAATAATTCAGATCTTACAAAACATCGTTTTAAAAGACAAAGCCTTATAAAGGGGAAAAAAATTACAGCTTTTAAAAAGAATTATATGTCAGGAAAACTTGAGATTTCTTTTTACGATTATACAGTAACGTAATTTCTTATTCAGAGTTAAAATGACAAATTTCCCCAGCGTAACATTACTTCAATTTGGCAAATAACTTGATGATTCTGTATAAATACTATGAAGCATGTAATTAGGTAACGCAATACCTACTTGAAAAGACTTTTACAGAAATGGGTTGCTTCTGCTGTATAGTTTGTGTATGATTAAATCTTGCATAGCAGATATAGTCCTCCCGGGTGTCTTCTGGTTGTACATTAGAAAAATAAAGGTCTCAATTTAGACCTTGGGAAACTCTTTCACTTTGAGGCAGTCTTTGGAAAGCTAAGGGAAAACAAGAACATGCTTATCTCAATTATAATACACATTCCATCATTATGATCTGCTGACTCCTCATTTGCTCGATTACACTGCTTCTGGGTTTGTAAATACAGACCCTTCCAAGTTCCCTCTTGAGCTCCCTTGTTTTCCCATTCTTCCCCAGAGGGTTAATCTACAGCTTACATTAAGAACTCTAGCCGCTTTTGACTTCATGCATTTGGACTGCGTGTCTGCTTACTCCTTTGTTTCTACAGAAATGGAAATTCTCTGAATTTTAACCTAGAGGCAAACCCCACCATCAGTGGTCTTGGTATGCAATGATAAACTGTGTAGAAAAACTGCAAAAAGTAAACTAATTCTGCATAGAAACCAAACTCACCATTGTCCATCCAAAATATTATAGGCGGTGGTAAGCCAACAGGAGGTCTGCAGTGTAGTACTAGTGAATCACCTTCTCGAACCTGATTTGGTTCTAGTTTTTCTTTTGTCCACAAAGGGGATCCTACAGAAAGTCATTTTAACACACATAAAAACTAGGGATTGATAAAAATTCCAGAATCTAAGGAAAAAAATGTACCTAATATTCCAGAAAACCAGAAGAAATTCATGTATCAGAATGTTAAGTCTGATTATGCTTACTGAAGATTTAATTCTTGTTCTTTTTTTGTTTTTTTTCTTAGAAGAAAAGTAGGGTTTCTTTAAAACATGTTGTACAACAATGATTTGATGAAACTATTATCAATGGATTTAAACCATTTTGGCTACCCCATAAAGATTCTATAATAGTATTAGTTTTAACTACAATAATAGGGGAGAAAAAAAAAGAAAAATGCACTAAATTAGAAAAAAAAGATAACCTTCATGAAACAGTATTATACACACAGTTTTATTGGAACACGTGAGAACAGCACATTTTAAACTGAGAAGCTTGCAAAACTGATCTAAAAAGCTGTAGAAACAGTCTACCATTATTCACAAGTTTTTAGCTTTATCTTCCTTTTGGTCCCAATCTGTTCTGCATTAAAGCTATGATTAAAACTACGGAACAAATTCAACAGAAAGAGAATACAAATTGTCCTCCTTAGTTACGTGCGTTAAGGATTTATACTTTTTATTCTAATTGTAGAATCATATACACAACCCAACTTTAGATATGGTAAGTATTCCAAACATACCAAAAAAAAAAAAAAAAAAAAATCAGGAAAGCATTTTGGTTATGAAATTTTCTAAGGAATACTGAAGAGAACATGCAATACATTATTAAATCTGAATATCACAACCTATACAATGCTAACACTTTGATGATTAAACTTTTAAGACAGAAAAAAAAAAGGCAAAAAATAAGAAAAAAAAAAAGAAAAGAAGGAATCCAAAGTGTTTCACATTTTATGAACATTAAAAGTTTCACTTACTAGAGGGCCTTATTACAATATTGTTGGAAATGGCTGCTCCTCGTTCATTCCTTGCTGTACACTGGTATACTCCTTCATATGCTTCTGCCTTCCCACCATTCATAATATTTATGACAAGGGTCCCTGAATTTGGTTTCATTGTTACTTGTGCATCTTTATCTATATCAAAATGAGTTCCATTGCGTGTCCAGGAGAAGCTAAAATATTAAAAACAAAAAGAAAAGTTTCTTATTCAGTTTTGTTTTTCAGATCGTATGGAGAGAAAGAAGAAAAAAGTAAGTTTCAGTAATATATGGTACTTTAGCAGATAAGCAAGACTTGTTCCCAAACTAAATTAATGAATAAAGTAATAGGCCACTTTTTGATATCAGAAATCCAGCAATGCTTTGAGATAAAAGGCTTGGCTAAAATTGTTAACAGGAGCCATTTCAAAGTCAATATTAAAAAAAAAAACAAAACATTAAAAAGATTCTGAAGTTAATTGTATATGGAAAAGAACTGATTTTCTTTCTACTATAGATGATACAGTAACATCTGCACAAACTGATATTGCTAAAGCTGCATTAGCATTTCCATTATAAAACCTGTTGTTGAAAGGGTTTATAAACCTGCCTTTAAAAACTTGCTCTAGGCTGAAATGTGTCATCTTAGGCCCCAGCAGGAGACCATTTCTTTAATTGGTTTGGCCATTTTAATGTTACGCAAGTGAATTAAAGACTGTGGTAAGTTTGATTTCACTACTCCAACACAAGCAACTGTGATTCTTTCAATTAAATTTAGCAGTTTGATAGCCCATAATTACCCTAGCAAATTTATACTAGTGTTACTCAAACCAAGAGATGTTTTGAAAAGTAGTCATTAAAAATTATGACTATAAAAACTCACTAAAAAAATGTAAAATGCAGTCTGCAACTTAGACTGCTTATAAACACCAGTTACTTACGTTTTGTTAATGGTCAAAAGTACAGTTACTGATAATTAAATCAACATCTGTGAAGTGCTGAACACTGACAGGTTCAAATGCTATGCACAGCACTTTTCTTACTTGTGACAGTTCATCTTTGTAATCTTAAACACAAATGCTATCGATGCCTACAGGTTAGAATGCTTCCTAAAAGTAGAAACTTAGAATAAGATCTTTTCCACTACCTTACATGTGACTCAAACTGTGCACTGACAACTAGGATTTTATTTCTGCAGGAGGAGAGCAGTACTGGACATGCTATTGGCACCTTGTAGCAGGCATGAGGAGAAGAACTGAACCTGACCAGCAGCACTGCAACACACTGCAGTGTTTTTGGGAGGAATAGCATGCATAGTGAACCAACGGTCAACCTGCTTCTTATGACCTTGCAGGTGAAGCTGTGGAACATGGGGTTTCTGTAATCCTCTGCTACCAAGAACTCTGAAGGATACAGAGAACTGTCATGTAGCTCCAAATGAGAAGTGGCAAGTGTGGTACAAACACCTGAATTTGAGATAACATGAAAGTCAGAATCTATGATTCTCAAGCTATAGGTAGCAGCACCTCCATAAACCTCCATAAACGTAATGCCAACTGCTTTCACCAATAAGAAGTTACCCATTCTTTAACAAAGAATTTGTTAACCCATTCTTTAACAAAATTCTTTAACAAAGAATTCACACTCTGGGCTGAGAAAGTTTATCTTCTATTTCAGAGCTTTGAAGCAGCTCAAATTCCAAGACACATTTGCAGGTCATCAAGACTGATGGATCAGAACTCTTATCATAATAATTATTATTAGTTATTACTATTATAACTTCAATAGTTATTATTATAACTATTGAAATAAATTATTTGGATGTCATATCTTCAAAAGAAGCAAAAATAAGCATGAGTTTATAAAATGCTTAAACCACGACAACTCATCAGAAAATTCTGCACTTAAATCCCACCACTTCCTCTGTAGTAGGTGAACAAAGAGGGAGACAGGTTTGATAGCGAAGATGAAGTTGTACAGCCATAAGCCCTGGCATATGACTCAGGTCAGTCTCGCAGACACTGCTCTTATTCTTTCAGGTAAATGAAAAGGCATTCAATAGAAACACCTGCAGAAGCAGTACAGTTGTTCCAAAGCCCACAATAATCATCTGATCCTTCAGATCAACACCCAGACTCTTGAGACTGGCATTGTGCCTGCTTCATTAAAATGCTGCTAAACACAGCAGCTTTATGTAACTCCTACCAGTAACAGAACACTAGAAAGGGTGACAGTATCATAGATAATATACATTTCCATTCTGCTGCCCAGCACAATAATGACCGTGATACATTCTGGAGACTATAAGAAACTATAAAGGGAATTGTACATCTTTTTGCTATGAGTATTATGCTACAACTTACTAGCAAGGTCGGTCTATAATTGTT